>JAVJIF010009205.1:0-188720 GCA_038442645.1 Agave tequilana | reverse complement strand
TGAGTGAGGTGCCGACAATTTTGCCAAGTGCGGAGCCTGAGGGTGATTACAAGCCCTATTTCTCCAACCCTGGTGGTTGAGCCTGCTGTTCAGGAGATGGTTGCCAGCCCTACCTCAGCGGTGGCTAGCGCACTGATTTCCATGAAGACTCTGCAGAGATCACTGACAATCTGCCCTGCTGTTGATGTTCCCCTTGAATTGCTCCTTCCACGATAGTGTCGACCAGGCTGGTGGATTTCTCTGAGTTACCTCTCTACTAGAAGTGGCCGAGGTTGAGAACGACTACATAGGTGACCTCGTCGATAACTTTTATAAAGGCTTAGGGCGAACTATCGACCTGGTTTTGAAGGGCTCGACTATGCCGTTCTCAAAGTTAAAGGTGGTCCTCTCCCGTGGCATTGAAAGTATTTGGGATTTTGAGGGGTATCACCAGGCTACTGCTTTGGAACTCCTGGTGGATGAATTTGAGAAGGATGTAGAGGAATGGCGCCATCTCAGCTGTTCGGACCTGGAGTCTTTAGTTGATGAGCGGTTTGCGCGTCTTGTCGCTCAAAAGCACGAGGCCCAGCTTAAGAGGCTGCTAAGGCTATCTCTTCTGACTTGAAATCCTTGGAAACAAGGCAGGAAGAGGTCGAAAGTGCGATTGACGCCTCCACTAGTGCTCTTCTTGACGCTGAAGACAAGATTGGGAAGGCCGAGGAATGATCAGGAAAGCAAATCTTATTTTATCCAAGGCTAAACTGGTGCGTCTTGAAGAAACTGCACGGCTTGAGCAGCTTAAGGCTCAAGATGAAGAGCTCTCACAGCAGGGACTGTCACAGAGGGCAACTTTGGTGGAGGTTGAAGCTCGTCTGACCCAGGCAATGGATTTCAATGAGGCTGAGCTGAGGTCGCAACGCTTGACCAGGCTGCTGATGACAGGAGGACGAGGCTGGACTCCCTTGGAGAGCGGCTCAGATCTTACAGTGTGCGCCTGTAGCTCCATGTACTTTATCCTTTTGGAGTGAATGAAATTTTTTTTTCTTTTGTCGAATCTCCAATCTTGTTCTTCTTTCTGAATTGCGGTTCCAAATTGTTTGCAATTTCTTGAGAACATAGTTCTGTTGGGTTGGATATGAGACTTGGCTATCTGTCAGTTCAGAGGTCGCGATGACATAACTGGTTGAGACGCCACCAAGCCCGAAATCGGTCCTTGTCGGATCGAAAGATGAGACCTGTCTTTTGTAAATGTCAATAGGGCTCGGAATTGAGACTTAGCTGTCTGCTGGTTCAGAGGTCGCAATGACATAACCGATTGAGACGCCGCCAAGCTTCAAAATTGGTAATACTTATCTTTTGTAAATGTCAATAAGTATCGAGACCTATCTTTTATAAATGTCAACAGGGCTCGGAATGAGACTTGTCTTTTGTAAATGTCAACAAGCTCAAAATTGAGACTCGGCTGTCTGCTGGTTCAGAGGTCGCAATGACATACCGTTTGAGATGCCACCAAGCTTCAAAAATGGTGATACTTATCTTTTATAAATGTCAATAAGTATCGAGACCTGTCTTTTGTAAATGTCAACAGGGCTCAAGGTTGAGACTTGTCTTTTGTAAATGTCAACAAGCTCAAAATTGAGACTTGGCTGTCTGCTGGTTCAGAGGTCGCAATGACATAACCGATTGAGACGCCACCAAGCTTCAAGGGTGGTGATACCCGTCTTTTTGTAAATGTCAACGAGTATCGAACCTGTCTTTTGTAAATGTCAACAGGTCTCGGTTGAGACTTGTCTTTTGTAAATGTCAACAAGCTCAGAATTGAGACTTGGCTGTCTGCTGGTTCAGAGGTCGCAATGACATAACCGATTGAGACGCCACCAAGCTCAAAGTTGGTGATACTTGTCTTTTGTAAATGTCAACAAGTATCGAGACCTATCTTTTGTAAATGTCAACAGGGCTCAGGATTGAGACTTGTCTTTTATAAATGTCAACAAGCTCAAAATTGAGACTCGGCTGTCTGCTGGTTCAGAGGTCGCAATGACATAACCGATTGAGACGCCACCAAGCTTCAAGGGTGGTGATACCTGTCTTTTGTAAATGTCAACGAGTATCGAGACCTGTCTTTTGTAAATGTCAACAGGGCTCGGTTGAGACTTGTCTTTTGTAAATGTCAACAAGCTCAGAATTGAGACTTGGATGTCTGCTGGTTCAGAGGTCGCATGACATAACCGATTGAGACGCCACCAAGCTCAAGAGGTGGTGATACCCGTCTTTGTAAATGTCAATGAGTATCGAGACCTGTCTTTGTAAATGTCAACAGGGCTCAGGATTGAGACTTGTCTTTTGTAAATGTCAACAAGCTCAAATTGAGACTCGGCTGTCTGCTGGTTCAGAGGTCGCAATGACATAACCAATTGAGGCGCCACCAAGCTCAAAAGGTTGTAATGGAGTTTGGGAAAAAGTCTCGTTTTGACGAGAGAATCACTGTCATAGGTTTAATGTTAACGTCACAGCGGAATATGTTTGTGGCCTTACCATTCTATGGATGAGAATTGGTAAGTGATTTTGGAGGTCCGTTCTCACGGGGAGAAACGAGGGAATCACTGTCATAGGTTTAGTGTTAACGTAACAGCGAAATGTATATGTGGTCTTACCATTCTATGGATGAGAATTGGTAAGTGACTTTGGAGAGGGAATCAAATGGGAACGGGTCCCCTTAGGATTTTTAGCAAACCCCAGCTGTCAACGGGTTTGATATGCCTTTACCAACTACCGTTTGAGTTGGGCTAGCCATGCTATTCACCTCAGCATGATGAGTTGTCGAGGACTTATGTTGGGCTTAAAAGCCAACATTTTCCTCTGTCCTTAATCGTTAAGGATATTGGATTGTCTGGTTAATATATGCATAACCTTGATTCTCCTTTGGGACAGCCAGTACGTGACCAGGTTCCCACTGGTTTACAGTTGTATTATCTCGCTTGGAGGAAGAGAAAGGCTCTCTTTGTGTGTACTTTGGACACGAAGATCTTGATCAGAGGTGTAGTGTTAACTTGATCATGGGAAGGATCCTTGATTAAGGATAATACTTCTTTAAGAATTTGCCATTGATCGGCATCATGAGTAGGTCGCCATCTGAGGTCATGAGGCGGTATGCTCCGTTTGAATAGACTGTTTCTATGACAAACGGTCCTTCCCATTTAGGCTGAAATTTGCCTCTGGTCTTGTGCGTCATAATCATCGGTCGTCTGACGGCTAAAACCAGGTCTCCTTTCTGGAAGACTCTCTGTTTGACCTTCTTATTGAAGGCTTTTGAGATTCGAGCTTGATATAGCTCAATATGTTGCTGAGCTTGTAGCTGCTTCTCGTCTAGGGCTTCGAGCTCTGAAGACGTAATCGATCATTATCCTCTAATGTGATCTTAGTGGTCAGAGCGACTCGCAATGATGGCATCTGGATTTCCAACGGGATGACTGCTTCGCACCCATATACCAGGAAAAAAGGCGTATTATCTGTCGGTGTTCGAACCGTGGTCCGGTAGGCCCAAGACATTCGCCAAGCTTTTCGTCACAATCTCGCTTGTTCGAGGAGACAATTTCTTGAGTCGCTTGATGATCGTTTTGTTGAATGCTTCCACCAAGCCATTAGCGGCGGGATTATAGGCAGTAGAAGCCACATTCTGAATTCGGTATTTATCGCAGAACCGATAGAATACTTGGCTTGTGAATTGGGGACCGTTGTCGTGGATGATCCGCCTAGGGACACCAAATCGATGGATGACATGGTGCTTGATGAAGTTAACCACATTAGAGGTTTTGACTTCAGCCAATGGTATGGCTTCTGCCCACTTTGAGAAGTAATCGGTTATTGCAGGATGAACCGGTGACCTTTTGTCGAAGAGGGGCTGATTGGCCCTACGACATCTATTCCCCATGCTTCAAATGGCCATGAAGTAACAGTTGGGTGGAGCAACTCCGAAGGCTGGTGTATGAAGTCTGCATGAACCTGACATGTTTTTACACCTCTGTGTATATTGGATGGCATCGGCTATCATGGTTGGCCAATAGTATCCCAGCCTATGCAACCTATCCTTAAGTTTTGGACCTGGCTGATGAGCGCCGCAAATGTCATCGTGCGCTTCTTGGAGCGCTCCCTGTGCCTCTGAATGAGAAAGGCAACGGAGCAGAACACCGTCATATGAACGACGGTAAAGTGTCTTCAAAGTCGGATCGTAGTAGAAACGGAGAGACCTTCGTCTGATGGACGCCGCTTCTTTAGGATCGTCTGGGAGCAGACCGTGCAAAGCATAGTCAATGAGAGGAAAGCGCCAATCTCTCAGCTCAAGATCCGTGGAGACATTATAGACTTCTCGAGTCCTTAGCATATGCTTGGAGCATACAAGATGTCGAGTTGCGACCGTGAGGTGATACTCGGTGTCGGCTGGCAAGGCTAGTGTTGTTGCTAATGCAGCAAGAGCATCCGCCTTGGTATTTTGAGATTGAGACACATGCCCGATATAGAAGCTTCAAATAGGTTGGCCAATTCAACGGCCGTGTGATAATAAGGCACCAAGTCCTCATGGCGGACTTCATATTCGCCTTTAACTTGATTGATGATCAGTTTTGAATCGCCATAAGCTTCGAGGTACCGTACCCCCATTCCATGGGCGAGTTGAAGACCAATGAGCAGGGCATTATATTCTGCTACATTGTTGGAGCATGATTCTGTCAAAGAAAATGCTCTGGGAAGAACATGGTTCTGCGGGGAGATAAACACAACCCCCACTCCGGCAATAATCTTGCCTTTAGGGCCCATTCGCGATGCCCCATCAAAGAACATCTGCCACACTTCCTCGTCTGAGGTTGCATAAGACTCGAAGACTTCATCAGGGATATCTTCGTGAAGTTTTGAATGTTTCGGAACTGGATGAGCAGCCAAGAACTCTGCAAGGGCCTGGCCTTTAACCGCCTTCTGAGGGGTGAAGATCATGTCGTATTGAGACAAAAGAAGTGCCCACTTAGCCAATCTTGAATTCAATGATCCTGGCTTCGTCATAAGAAGACGCAATGGTTTACTCTGGAGATGACATGTATGGTCTGGCCGACCAAATAATGTCGTGTCTTCTGAACAGCGAAGACGAGAGCTAAACACTCTTTCTCGATAGGGTTGTAGCGAGATTCCGCTCCTATGAGAGTTCTGCTTAGATAATAAATGGCCTGCTCGTGGCCATTGTCGTCCTTTTGAGCGAGGAGGGCACCGAGGGAGTAGTCCAGAGCTTTTACATAAAGCAAAAACGGTTTCCCTGATGTAGGGGCCACTAAGACTGGAGGCTTTGTGAGGTACCTCTTGATGTCTTCATAAGCTTCCTGACAAGCTTGATCCCATACGAAGGAAGCACCCTTTTTCATGAGTCGGGTGAACGGTTGACAGCGGCCTGAGAGATTTGCAATGAATCTTCTGATATAAGCCAGCCTGCCTTGCAAGCCCCTGAGCTCTTTAAGGTTCCTTGGTGGATGCATGCTCTGAATGGCTTTGACTTTGTCTGGGTCAAGATGAATCCCCTTTGATGTGACAATAAACCCAGGAACTTGCCACTTGAAACTCCCAAGAAGGATTTTGTCGGATTCATTTTCAATTGATGAGCCCGCATTATGTCGAACATCGTTCTCAGGTCGCGAAGATGTTCATTCTTGTTGCGGCTTTTGACGGCAATGTCGTCGACATAGCACTCCACCGTTTTTCGGGATGATCGCGGAAGATCGTACTCATTGCCCGCTGGTAGGTTGCTCCGGCGTTCTTCAGTCCGAAGGGCATTACAGTGTAGTAGTATACCCCCAATGGTGTTCGGAACGAAGTATGCTTCTCGTCGTCAGGATACATCTTAATCTGGTTGTACCCTGAAAAGCCGTCCATGAAAGACATCCTTTCGATTCAACATATGTTGTCGATCATGACATCGGTGATGGGCAGTGGGAATTCGTCTTTGGGACAGGTCGTATTGAGATCACGGTAGTCGATGCAGATCCGTATTTTCCCGTTCTTTTTGTGGACGGGGACGATGTTGGCTACCCAATCTGGATGTTTTTCCTCCCGGATGAAGCCACATGCAATGAGCTGTGAACTTCGGCTTCAATAGCTTCCATAATGTTCGGGCGAAATCGACGTTGTTGCTGCTTGACTGGCTTGACGTCAGGCTTGATATTTAGATGGTACATAGCGACCTGTGGATCAAGTCCAGGCATATCTTCGTAGCTCCACGCGAAGACGTCTATGTTCTCTCTTACGAGTATTATCAATTCTTCCTTTCTGTAAGTGATAGGCTTTCACTTATAAAGATGGGCTTAGGGTGGTCTTGATTACCCAAGTTGACCTGCGTCACCTTGTCTTCAGTAGGTGGTTCGCGCGATTCGAATCGCTTTTCCCATTGAAGGTCTAATTGTTGGGCCCATGG
Organism: Agave tequilana; assembly: GCA_038442645.1. NCBI lineage: Eukaryota > Viridiplantae > Streptophyta > Magnoliopsida > Asparagales > Asparagaceae > Agave > Agave tequilana. The sequence goes on along the minus strand of JAVJIF010009205.1, from coordinate 182,293 downwards.
TTCTTCGTCAGTGGCTTCTGCGGGCTCCAATTGACTGCTTGAGGTCATATTGACAGTGAAGTTTTTTGAACATTCCTCCTATGCTGACATCTGAATCCCACTCGGAGGATGAGGCTGAATGTGATGGAACTGATCCATCGTCCTTGGCTTGAACCGTTGCTGACGATGTGGGTGTAACATACCCTAACCCCCTGCGTGTACTATCATAGTAATTTGCAGGCTTCCCTTTAGGCACAAAGTTCCGCATCAAACCGCGCCTTCCTTTTTCGAAATTCAGGCCTGCTCCATGCTTCAAGTTGCACCCCATTTTCTTCATAATATGGCACGCTGACTGTGCGTAATGAAAGAATTGTGGAGTGTCTGAGTCTGAACTTGAATCTGCGACCGTGGGTCCCCGTGGTTGGGTTTCTACCGAAGATTATTGGTAACTGACCTTCTTTGGATGGCGGGATTACCAACGGCTCCTTCTGCGGATTCCATGGGCGCGCTGGCCGCACTCGGTTTATGTAAAGGCATGTGTAGAGAGCTATCCGTAATGGATTCAAATAGCCCAACAGTCGCGGGATAATCAAAAGAAATATTATCATTAATTACCCATTCACCTTCATCCACTGAAGGAGTATTACATAGGGGATTATTGAGACATGCTATAATTGGTTCACCAATCAGAATGGCTGGCATGCCTGCTTCGGATTCTGAATTCGCCTCGTTGCCACTTTCATCATCGTCCGGCAACGGTTCTTTAGGTGTCCCACCGGCCTCTTGATACAAGAGAGCGTCAGTGAAGTAATTTTCCACCCCTTTGAACGGTTGCTTCTCAGCAAAGACAGTTCGTACTGTCGCGTCATCTTCAACATATTTGAAGCATTGGTGCAGAGTAGAGGGAACGATCCAGTTGGCATGGATCCATGGCCGTCCCAGCAGCAGGTTATATGACGTGTCAGCGTCAATGACATAGCATGTTACTTCTGACTTCAGGCTCCCGATTCTGCAACGGAGTCGAATTTTCCCCAGTGGGTGGCTGCTCCCGGCGTTGAAGCCGTATATTGTAGTAGTGGTTGCAGACAACCTGTACAGCGGTATGCCGAGGAAGTAGAGAAGCCTTTTGGGGATGATGCTGAGTGCGGACCCTGGATCGATTTGTATTCTTTCAATACATGTTGAACCAATATATCCGGTGTAGTACAGAGGTCGATCGTGCTTGTTTCTTTGAGAAGCATATCTTCCGTCGTGAATGTAATAGCATGCACCTTGGATTGTGTATGGTGACATTCTGGGCAAGGAGACTGAACGTCGTTGTTAGGACCTCAGGCATGCATGTCAGAAAGGATTCTGAATTGGATAGCGCATCCCTGAGTGCTTCTCTTGTCTCTTTGGAGAGACGAAGGAGCTCGTGTATAGTGATACGAGCTGGGATATTGGCCAACTGAGCCAATATGTCAAACCGAAAGGGCTTATCAAACCCTTGGCCTGGCGGTTTCTTCAACACGTGGTCGAATCGTACCTCCTTAGGTCTTTCTTTTCCTTGGTTGGGATTGGAGTGGTTGCTGGTGCTTGTACTGACGTCGTTTGCTGTTATGTCTCGTCAGTAGACTTTTCATACTGCCTTAAGTATGATTTTCCGGATCGGGTGCCCGTCTGCTGAGGCGTATCGGCTCGCGCCGTGCAAGCAAGCTTTTCCCTTCTGAATCACTGAGGGAAGCCGATGTAAGATTGCCGTCGTCTGGCAGAATGGAGATGACATTGCAAGATTTGCCTTTTGACTTAGGCTTCTTTGAATCCCAGTGTTCGTCTTGGACGAGGTCTGGGTGTATCCACATGACCTCACCTGTCCCCAATGTTAAGGGAACAAGACCCTTATTGTTTTGAGTTGTAGCTGGAGGATGCTTGACGTCCAACCATGGAGCAAGGACTGGATAAGTTCCGTCAGGAACTGTGACCTTTGGAGTTTTGCCGAACTCGAGGGTCACCATATTGGCAGTGACTTTCTTCTGCTCCGTCTTCAACGTCAGAACCCCGGCATCGACCAGGGCTTGTATTCTGTCCTTGAGGACATAACACTTGTCAGTAGGATGGTGGATCATCCTGTGGTAGAGGCAGTATTTAGGGTCGTTTGTGCGCCCTATCTCATTGGGACGCCAAGCATCTGGCAGTTTCATTTTGTTCCCTTTGTGGAGCAGATGGAATATCGTGACCACCTGATCGTCTTTGAAGGAGTACTGCTTTGGAGGGATTTAGGCTCCTGATTGCTGAAGCCGCTCTTCTTGATCTTTGACTGCACATCTCCGGATAACTCCACAGACATAGTCTCTTTGCCTTTAGCTTGAGAAGATTGCGGTAGGTCGCTACGCCCTTTGTTGTTTGTCCCCCACTTGCCTCTAAGGGCTTATGGTTCGAACTTTTAGCCGACTTCTCGGCTATTTCTGCTTGTTCGACCAATTCCTTCCAGTGTGGGCTTTGACAGCCCCCATGCAAACTTCCACTTGGTCTAAGAAGTTGTATCTGCATGTCTGTAAGAGCATTGGTAGTGGCATCCCTGCTGGGCACATCAAAGATAAATTTCTGAACCGTTCAATGTAGTCACGGACAGATTCGCCTTTCTTTTGCACGGTGGAGAGGAGCTTGTCCATGGTTACTTCGGTATCGTCCTCATAGAAACGAGAGAGGAACCGAGTTTTCAGGTCGATCTAGGAATTGATAGAGCCCAGAGGAAGACTTCGGAACCAGTCAAATGCCACCCCCTTCAAGGTGCCAATGAATAGCCTAGCCATGACAGCGTCATTGCTTATAACATTACCAGTCTGAGACCAGAAATAGTATATGTGCTGATTTGGCAAGCTCTTCCCATCATAGGTATGCAACGTTGGTGGTTTGAACTTCGGTGGATATGGTACCGAATCCCACTCCAGCGGGTAAGGACGGACTGCCCCTACCTTTTTTAATTCATCCCTCTGAGCTAGGGATGCGATTTGAGCCTGGAGGCCCTTAAGGACTTCGGCGTCTAAGGAAGAACCCTCATTGGATTTCTCCGGCCTGGGTTGCTCATTGCTGAAGTGTTCCTCCTCATCGTGATTGCTCCCGGCATCATTGTTATTCTGGTTACTGAGGAGTTGAGCAAGCATCTGTTGAATATTGTCTAAGGCTTCTTGCTGGTTCTGGAAGTTTGCTCCTGAGCTTCCAAATGTCGATGAAGGTCGTCATTAGCATTATCAGTCATATTGACTGATGCTTTGTCGGTTCGCACCGAGCTAACTGTCACCGAAGAGGCGTACCCACTATCTTCATCTTCTTCATCCGATGATTGGAGTGATCTCCTGGGCAGTGACGAGGCTAGGGCCGTCGAGGAAGAAGGCTGCTCGTAACTGTAGGGTATCGCCACCCTGGATCTGGTGTTTCGGAAAACACCTTCTTCATGCACCAAGACTTCGCCTAAGCCTGGGCTATAATCTGGATCTGGGACCCTCGTCCTCTTCCGGTCATGTTGACGGATACGGAGGCTGGATCCGTGAGGTGCTCCTTTTGCGGTGTGTTCCTCGGGGCCTGTACCGACAGCCGATCAAAAACTGACCGTCGTCTTGGAGGCGTGGCGGGGATTGGTCCCAGCCGGCAATGGACCGAGTGGAGTGTCATCAGCTGACATCCCACTTGTTGACAACAGGGGGAAGAGTTTCGTCTATCCGTCAACAATTTCCTCAAATCAGACCTGGTTGGGTCTCTGCAATCGAGCGCAAAGGCTCTTTTGGATCGCACATAGGATGATGTCCTGCTTCTTTTATCCTGCAGATGGGATTAGTACTGAATAGTGCTTTGGTTCTAGCTTCGCCATCAGGCGTAAGCTTAGTGCTTGACGCACTGGAAAGCGGAGCACGCTGTGGTGCTTTACCCGCTATGCTGCTGCGAAGGGGACGAACCCGGTGAGTACGCTGTGGTACAGTAGCTTCGCTCGTAAGAACGAGGCCAGCGCGAGGCATTGCTGCTCTTGAATTTGGCAACGGTATGATTGCCGTCTTGACTTTATAATTGGAGTAGACAGGCATCTTGCTTTTTCTTCGCGAGAGAGAGCGCGGTTTAGGCGTAGCTACGCCTGAAGCTTCGGTTGGAGACTTCTGTTTAGGCTTCCATACCTGCCTTGGCAGAGGAGACTTAGGTTCGCAAGGAACCTGATTAGCCACACGCGAGGCTGAGGGGTGTTGGCAGAATTCTGCCTCCGGTTTCTGTTTTGAAACCTTGGTCGTGGAAATTTTCCTATGCTTCCGTGCTCGAAGCATTGGGCCACCCCCAGAGAGGACTTCTTCGAATCTTCCTTGATCGAACTGAACCACCAAGTTCTCACAAGTAAAGGAATCAGACTGCGGACGTGCTTCCTTGTTGCGCCAAATAACCGCAGTAGGTTCGCAGAGAACCTTTTCTGTCTCCGCAGAGACTTTCCTTGAAGATTTAGCCAGAGGGGCTCTGGCTGCACCGTTTTTTCTGAATTCAGAGTTAGACCCGAAGGTCTGATCGTCGCATTGCGACACTTGATTCTCGGCAGTGGAGAATTTCATCCCCAGCGGAGTCGCCATCTTGTTTTCCATTATGTTTGCAAAGGGAAAAACTTACAATAAAAGGTTTGAGGAGCTGAATTACAAGTATTCTTAAAAAGATTACAAGTAGATCTCCTCAGAGATTCTGGAGAAGTGTGCCGATAGGAGTCTGGTCAGCGCGCGACCACTTTGTCCCTTTGACGATGCGAGCGATGAGATTCCCTTCTCGCCTGGTTCGGGGAATCAGAGAATAGAAGGTTGGTAGAACCCTCTTGCTGCTTCTCAAAATCGCCTTCAATTAGAAATTCCTTCTCGCCTGGTTCTGGAGATTCCTTGAGAAGAAGGACGACGTTAGGGTATCAACACCCTGGATAGAGAAAGCAATTCTCTAAAAGGTCTCTGAATTCGAGAGCGCACGGTGCGTTATGAAGAAGCCTCTGCTTGTGGAGTCCTCTCTCTTGTCTCGTGCGTCCGTATGCGTGCCTCTCCTTGTACCCCTGGTGGGCTATTTATAGGGAGAGCAAGGGTATAATCGTCCCTTGAAAATATGGAAACAGATTGAATCAAATCTGTTTAAATCTGGAAAGTAGCCTTGCTGCGAGGCTAGGATCAGCTTCTGCGAAGCTAGAATTGGCAGGTCGGTTGATCTTCTTGATCCTTTCCATATCGTGGGAGGATTCCTCTGATCTTCTTACTCGTTTTAGGAGAGTCAAGAGATTGTGGCAATCAACTGCCAAATTTGATCTCTGATTTGATCTTAATTGGATTTGATCTGATTGGATCCGATCTCATCTGGAGATTTGATTGGTCAAAGGTTGACCATAGCAGACCAATGATGCCCGCTTTGAACTCACAGTGGAGCTAGAGGCAGCTTCTGGCGAAGTCCGAAAGAAACCCTTTGGCAGAGCTGGAAGTCCTCTGTGGCGAAGTTGCAAGTTAGCTTCCTGGCGAAGCTTTGGATGGCTTCGAGGCGAAGTCGAGTGATATTAGCCTCCCAAGCGAGGCTATCCCTTTGGGCTCATGCGATGCTAAGTGCTAGCACCTTTAGACCTGCTGAGGTCTGTTTAGAAACAATCTGGTTCACTGTCTGCTTGCTGGATCAGTGGAGTCCAAGTTGCTTCCTTGTCCCTCAGAGATGGGTGAAAACTGGTCTTCAGCTTGTCTGTCACTTGTCTTTTGTAAATGTCAACAAGTTTAGACATTGTTCGGACCAATGAAGATCTTGTCTTTTTTAAGTGTCAACAAGTGTGTGCACGTATGAGTGTGTGTGTGTGTGTAGGTATACATGTGTATATGTATATATGCGTCTGTTGTACATGTGTCTTGTGTCAGTATATGCATGAGTGCCCTCTCCCTCTTTGTATGTATGGGTGTGTATCTCTCTCTTCCCCCTATATCTGTCAGTCTCTCTCTCTCTCTCTCTCATGTGTGTGTTTGTTTGTATGTTACAGTTATGCGAACTTGATCGAATATTTTAGATCTGAACCTAGTAACAGAGAATTCAAATTCATGTTCGTAGAGTGTCGATGCACTAAGCGATTCGAAGGCCCAATACGCAATTTGAAGATTTGGACCAATACGTGCAGTGCAGACCCGACGGTGATTTAGACCCGAATCCGCGTCATTTCATGTGAGTGTTTGTCTTAATTTTTTATTTTATTTGTGTGGTTGTTCGTATCATTTCATGTGATATTAGTGAGTGTTCACTTTATTCGTTTAATTTACTTGAGCAGTTATCTGTATTATTTCATGTGAGCACTTGTTTTGTTATGATATGATCGGTGCATTTTACCATTATTCCCTATCGTGAGTATTTATACTATTTGTTTATACATTTTATTTAACTGTGTTGTTATTCAGTGTTAGTTAAATTATCCAATTATTATTAGTTAAATTGTCTGATTTACCAGTACTTAGAAATAGCTACGATGATTATGATTTAGAGTATGGTTCTAATGATTGACTATTCTGATTGGGAGATTGGTTAGTTGGATAGTAGATGTTTCAGTCATGCAGTAGATTATTAGACATAGATTATCTTACCGCATGAGTTTGAATATATTTCAGATAATTGTTTAGATGTAATCACAATGTTAAAATGTATATGGACTCCGTATTTTGATATTGAGATATTAGTGTTCTATCATTTCATGTATAGTTATTTACCATTTCAGATTCAAAAATAGTTGTGATATACCTTAGACTGTATCTCGATTTGATCTTGAGATCGGTATAGTTGTATTCATGGATAATGGTAGATTTTATATGTATTAATTATCAGACATTGGTGATAAGTCAGATGATTATTTAATTATGAGGATTTGGGTATATTAATTGAATTGAGAGATTTATCGGTTTATTAAACTAATTGATTGATTTCCCGAATACTTGGATCTATATACTGACTTAGTTAAAGTTGGATTAACCTAGGATTATATTCTTTGTGGTGAATTTGAATAGTGTACATATGAGATTGACGATTATTAGATTATTGATTGTGAATATTTCAAGATCTATTCACTGATGATAACATTTGAGTATATATAAGAGCTTGTTGATGTTGAATATTAGATGTAGAGACAATTCTAGATTTCTTGTTATTCGAGGATTTTCACTCTTTAATTATGATTTCAGTATATGTTGATTAGTTTAACCTTTAGGGTATCCAGTAGAGTGCTCTTCATGATTGATTATTGCAGTTGTTCAGTTATAAAGATAGAAGTATTGAGATAGTAGTCTTATCAATATGGGTAATCATATATTTTCAGAGGTTTTAACCAGTTATCAGTTATCAGTGTTTAGTGAGACTTTTGTATTTGTGACTCTATATCTCAGTATATTATGAATGGCATTAGTAATTAGTTGTCAGTTATCAGTTGTCATATATCAATTGTCAGTTATCATATATCAGCTTTTAGTGACATCAGTATCAGTTGGAGATATTCGGTTACTATTACACTTTATATTATATTATTTGCATGCGCGGGAAAAAAGGGGCAATTGCTTGAAAATACATATTGTGAAGTTTGGAAGGACTTATGATGTTTAACCAAGTTATGGGTTCCACCATGGGGAACCAAGGTAGTATTGGCTACCTAATTATTTAGTTTGTCAGTTGTTAGGGTTATGCCCGGACTACGGCACCACACTAGTTATCTTTTTATATGGGATTGTGGTCTCAGTTATTAGGACAGTTATTAGGGCCTTGCAGCCTATCCTGGTTCAGTGCAAGGAGTGTTAGACCATGGCACCAATCCACGGTACTCTTTCAAGACACATATACTATATTGGCAGGCAGTTACAACAATGTTAACCTTATTTGATATGTGAAATAATGGCTGTCGTATGAGACGCAGTTAAGTATCACATTAGTTAGGTTAATGATTGGTTACTAATATTGCACATTTATTATCATATTCTCATACTTATTATAGAATAAACTCTGCTTTTTCCTAATTAAATGTTTAATTATTTGCAGGCCCATTCCTAAAGGAGAGTGAAGAGAAATGAGCCCAAAAGCCCATCAAATTTTGAATTAAATTAGAATTAATTCAAATTCAGTAAATCAGGGCAGATCAGGTCGGTTCAGATCGGTTGAAAATCAGTTAGAACAAATCCCTACAAATTGATCGGTTGAAGCCAAGGATCAAAGGCCATTTCGTCAAAATCCCGGACTTAAACTGCAAATTCAGCTGAAGATAAAGATAAATTGAGAAGTCGGGAGCACCACCAACAGGGTGTGGCCACCTGGCCATACCCTGGCCGTGGAAACGCGGCCAAATCCGCGTTTTCACAGCTTGGTTAGTGAGTTAAGGGGAGCGTTTGCTCCCCTATCTTCTCACGCCTCTCCCCTCTGGGTTTTTGCCTATAAAAGGCAGGATTTTCACTGAAAATGGGACGACCATGCAGAGATAGGATTTAGTCCAGTTTTTCATTCTTTGTAGTGTAGGTTTTTGTTTTCTTTTTATGTAATTTTAATTTCTTTGTAAGCTTTAGGTTAGATTGAGATTCATGTAAGTAAGAGAGAGCTTATGTTGAGAGTGACACCGATGTACCTCCTCCTTTTTTCCATCGTTTCTGCAAGCAATAAAAGGTAACTTTTTTTATGTTCGTCTTTACTTTGGTTTCCTTCTTCTTCTTTCTACTTTTTCTCTTTTTGGTTGATGATGAGCATTCAAGTGAATCTAGTAGCATCAGTATAACAATATTTGTGTGTGCCAACGAGACGTTCTCCTCCTCAAGACTCCGTATCATTTTATTCTTGTTCTCTTGATGATGTAATGCGAATGGGGACTGAGCTGGATCTTATGGCTTATGCATTGAATGCCTCCAAAGTAAGGTAGAACATGCAAGGATTCCAGGTAAGTCATCAATCAAAGGAGGTAAGTATTTCTTTAATCTTTTCTTTCTTTCTTTTATTTCTTTAGTTTAGATCACCAACACGAACAACACCCACTTCTTTTATTACTCCTTTTCTATTTCTTTGTACATATCCAATTCTGGTTTCTCCATCTTCCCAATCTCTCACTTTCTGCCTAACTTTATTGTAATTTATTTTCTTTTTTTTTAAGAAACTGAAGAAGAACTTTAACCATTAATGCTAGCATAAAAGAGAACTTGCTAAATAAGCTTCCATCGCTAGTCCCTCCTTGTGGATCACGACCCGCATAGCCACTTGCTATTGCGGTAGAATTGAGTAACTTGCACTACATTATAAAGTTCTGAAATACTGTATTTTATGTGCAGGTTTAACATCAATCAGTTAATAATAATAATGGACTAGAAACATATGCTAGTTTCACATCTCTGACATCAGTTGTTCGTTTTACAATTATGAGTTACCTCTTACAAACAGTTTTATTCATGATATTTTTATCTTGTATTTTTATAGTAGTTTGTAGTATGTATACACATATTATGCACGTGCACCTACCCTACCTTCATTTTACACTCTTATCATGTCGCTTCCTGGCGATCCAGAAATTGCGCATTCAGGCATAGGGTATTCTGTTCTATTGACCAGGTATTTTAAAGGATCGTATTCATCATGAGGAGCCCCGAGTTTCTCTCTGTTTGATCATCGGTACCCTTGTCTCTCTTGTATTCATGTTGTTTTCTTGATTCTCTCTATTTCATTATAAGTTGTCATTTCATTTATGTATTCATTGTTTACATGTGTGGACAGTTAGATGTGATACTGCAGTGATCATGATTTATTATAGTGAATTTTTGTAGCCTGTTCATGTTACATAAGGCTTAGCATGTATACGTGGGATTATCTTTGCGTATATGTGTCGCTAACTCTCATCGTGTCTCCGCTCCAGCGTATTTTAGGAAGCGGAGCGTGGCACTAACCGTTGTCTTCCTCAAAAATAACATCTTCGTGCCCAATTGTCTTCATGACCTTGGGATCCGATCATCTTCCACCGGGGGTTGGAGATCTCTAAGAGGCACGCCCACAACAGGGAACAAATACTCAGCCCAAGTCTCTAAGCTATTCTTGTTTCCATGGCTAGGATGAAGGTCGAGGCATATAAATACACACAGGTCGAGGCATATAAATACATACACACACACACATATATTCATATATATATATATATATATATATATATATATATATATATATATATATATATATATATTATATATATATATATATATATATATATATATGTATATATATGTATGTATATGTATGTATGTATGTATGTATGTATATTATGTATGTATGTATGTATGTATGTATATGGCACATAAGTTCTTGATATGCCTCGTAAAGGGCTGGTTCGTCCTTCTTCAGTTGTTCTAATTTTTCACCACATGAGAAGTACTCTTCATAAGGCATGGAACTCATTGGTTTTAACATATTTCACATCTCGCGCAATGCCATCCCAAGCTTGCCAACGGGTGTGAAGAATATCCCTGACACCGGACAATACAACTTAAGGATAACTTAAAAAGTGGGCACACTTATATTTATCCCAAAACGGTGGCTCTGATGGCCTCATGAAGTCCCAACTGCTTCAGATCTTTCTTAAATGCTTTCAGCACAAACATTATGAGACTCTCCATCACTGTTGTTTGAAAGATCTCACCCACCCCGGCGTCCGAAAGTCTATGGCAGGATAGTTAACCTCCGCCTTCACGAACTAGTTCAAAAATGTCAAAACCTTTGTCGGGTTCGCCCCCACGGGCACATTGCGAATAACGTTGCGGGTGCAAGCTGATGATGCTTTGAGGAGGTCCACATCTGCTGAATCTATTATAGGTCAGAATCCCCACTTGTGCACCGACTTACTGACCAGCTCATCTTTCGCTCTGTGGTCACCGATTGAAAACAAGCAAGAGGATAGTGATGCTTCTTTCTGGGAGATTGTGGCGCTCTCCGTCGAGGGTATAAACTCATTGGCACTCCCTGGCAAGCAGCTGTTGATCCGTATATGGTGTTGTATCTTTGAAATAAAATCCGGCTTCCTGAAAATTGTATGGTTATCTCCCTCCAATATAGTCATCATCATAATTATATGAAGTGTTTGCTCATCCCCACCCAAGATGAGTGCATTTCGTTCAGGCGTGCTCTTTTCACTAAAAAGTGACGCCTATCCTTGAAACTAGAAATGGATGTTCCCGTCCATCCCCTTGACGGACCTAAACAAACTGTTTGATGGTCCTGGCACATTGTACTGCAAAACAAAGGAAAGTACAGGTGGTAATACTATGAAAATTAAACAGGGAAAGCTAGAGATAAGATCTCTCAAGCCAAGGCATGGCTTCGCCTAAAAAGGCTAAAACCAACCTTGTCTAAATGGCAAAGGCATAGCTTTGCTTGGAAAGCGAGGCTAACTCTTACCTAAGCACAAAGGCTTAGCTTCCCTTTCCGAGCGAAGCTAAGCCTTGCCTGAGCCCAAAGGTTTAGCTTTGCTCTTAATCTTAGCTTTGCGCTCTGCCAAGAAACAGAGTGCAGAAAAGTCAAGGGCTAGCTTCGTTTGGAAGCTTAAGAGGCAATTGTGCCTAACAGGTTCAAAGAGAAATTAATCCTTTTAGCTCCACACTCTACCAAGAGAGCGCAGAAAAGCCCTAAGGACTAGCTTCGCTTAGAAGCTTAAGAGGCAATTTTGCCAAACAGGTTCAAAGAAAATTAATTCTTTTAGCTTCGCTCTAAAGCTTAGCTCCGCACTCTGCCAAGAGACAGAGTGCAAAAAGCCCTAAGGGCTAACTTCGCATGGAAGCTTGCAGAAGAAAACCGTTGGGGTCCTAATTTCACTAGGTGAAATCAAAGGGAAATTAATGCCTTAAATTCCAATAGAATTGAAATTGAGGGAATAGAACTCCCTGTGATCACAAAATTTCTGGTGACTCTCCTCGATTCACTAGCAAATTAGCTAAAATTGGCTCACAAAAGAGTCTGAATTCCTAAAAGGACCAAATCTTTACTGGTTATAGGTCGTTCGATGGCCAAACGAGCGATAACCGCCGCCCTAGAAGTTGCAACCTCCTTTCTCGGGCATTGCTTGGGTGTCATAAGATCACAAGCTGACCTGAAGAAGATGAAGAAAAAAAATTTATCTCTGAGAATCTCAAAAATTTTGAAGAGAAGATAATTTCCTTAAGGAACTCAGCCAATGGGCTTTTATAGACACTGTTGTGTCTAGCTTTGCTACCTAAAAAGAACATTAGCAATCATTTAAAGAATAAAAATGACAATTGGAGGGTTAACTGATTGGAGTTTCATTTTGCATCATTTTATATCACATTGCCATGCATTTTATTAATAAAAATATGATTTTTAATTGTTACCTCTCTTATTTTCAGGTCCATTCTTTAATGGAGAAGAAGACCCAAATCTTGAATTTTCAAGGAATTAAAAGAGTTTTTAGGAGCCCAATTCAAGAAAGCCCAATTTTGTAACAAACCAGGGGATATTCCCATAGTTCTAGAAGCTCCAGCTGGGCGCCTGTACCATAACAGAATATCAGAACGATCGCTGGCGCAACGGCTTAGATTTTGCCGCGGAAACGCGGCTCCGGGCCGCGTTTTCATGGAAAATCTTTGGCCATTGATCAAGCGATTGATCCTACAGTTATGATGAGTACCGATAAGCTCCTGAGGCCTATATAAAGACCCACAGGGCCTCTGCAGAAAAATAGAGGAGAAGTTTTGAGGAGTTTTAGTGTAGCTTTAGAGTAGTTTCTTCTCCATGTTGTAGTTTTAGGATAGTTTAGGTTAGTTCTTCTTCTTCTTTCTCTTTGTATTTTTCATTTCTTATAGATCTTGTAATAGGAAAGAGAGTAGTATATGGTTAGAAAGCAAGAGTACTTGTAATGAAAGGTGATAATTTATAAAAGGTTCTCTCTTTACCTCTCTTTGTTTTCTTCTCTCTAACTCCTTTTACATGTTTAGCTAATTTTCTCTCATGGCAACTAACTACTAACCACTAACTTGCTAACTTCTTACTTGATAATTCACATGAATCTATTAGCCTCTACTTGATCTTGCTCTGTAAGAGTCATTGATGGCTCATGATGATGGATTCTAACACTCTAACATACTAACTCTCTAACAATCTAATATTACTTTATTCCATGCTTACTCTTATTTAGTTTTGATGGTTTGAGTGTAGCTTTCACTTGTTTGTTGAGTTTGAATATGATGAGTTAACATATGGGTTATGCTTTGAAACGCTCTTGAATCAAGGACTAGTGATGGTCAAGGATACATGTGAGACAACTATCACTAAGAGGTTAGCATAGTTAGTGGAGCCATAGTAGTTAATAGTCATGAGTTTTTTTTCTCTTTTTACTTTGTTTTAGAAATAATTACAAACAAAATCACAAAAACTATTCTTCTATGTTTCTCACTTCTTTGTTTTCACCATACTTTTTTTTTCCATTCTTTGTTTTCTTTTCTTTTGATTCTTTAAAATGTTGAAGAAACTTTAACACACATGTGAACATTCTGGTAAAGCTTTTATCGCTTCTCGTCCCTGTGGATTCGACCTGTTATGCCTCTATGCTGTAATGGAAGTATCGTGGAAGCCAAAGTACGCACTTTTAACTATTGATTTCAAAACATACACTTTTCGTGCACGATTTTTCCCGATCAATGCTAACTCATATGACTCATTGGATGTTTACATTTCTAGTCTTGAATCTAACAAGTTTTTTATTCCCAATGAAGATGATTATTGTTTCTAATCTTAGTGCAGGCTTTGTTATCCCCTCCATATGACTCATGTGTGCCTCATTTAGAGCCTTGTTGTTAACAAGAGCCTTGATGGAACATAAGATGGATCACTTTAGTATGCTAACACTTATGGTACAAGTTTCTTATTTCATGCTACTTGTTATGGCTTTGATGATTTAATGAATCTTAATTCTTGTTAAGCATATCTAAAGCATGAATTTCTAAGTTCCATCTTGTGAACCTATTGGGAGCCGATGATCTAAGGAGGCCACGTAGCCAGCTAAGATGAAAACATTTTCACAATTTGGGACAACTTATTGACTTGCCAAAGCAGGATGGACCATTACCAATGAATCTACATGAGGCACAAGTCACCCAACGAGATTAGTAAGTTAGTAGTGTAGAATGTTAGTTTGTCATAGTTTTCTTTCCATCGAATTTAAAACTCTTTTCTAAAACTTTCTCTTTTCCAACTTCATCATTTTCATTCTGTTTTCCTCGCTTTCATTTCTTTTTTAAAATGCTACAAAGATTCTTCATTTTCTTTTTACTTTATTTTGTTTTTCGATTTTTGAACAAAGAAGAACTTCGTTTTCTTCCTAAAAACTAAACATAAAAAAATTATGAATGCTTCCATCGCAAGCCCTCCCTGTGGATACGACCCGTTTATAGCCTTCCTACAAATGGTAATTCGAAGGAGCAAAATAATTTACACACATATTCAGAGTTTGAACATCAGCACAAGGACTTAAACGGTTACTCTGAACTCTGCTCAATCCATTTCCTCCTTTCGAACATTAACCCTCTGTAGTGAAGCTATTTATTTTCGCTTCATTTAAGCTTCGCATAGGCCAAACTTAACTTCGCTCTACATGAAACTTCAGTCCTACAATGTACTAGCTTCGCATAAAGCTTTGGTTTCACTTGAAGCTCATTCCATATGAAATTTTATAAATTAACCAATCTGACAATCTATTGAAAGTGCACTTATGCTAAGTCTAATTGACTTTTCTGATCTAAGCAATGTCAAAATTTAGGTCGCAAGTGTTGGACCCTAGAGGGGGTGAATAGGGTTAAGAGTAATTTAAAATTTAACACAGAATATATATCAAAACTATAAAAACAATCAGATTAGTAGGATCACCAATCTGCTGGTAGGATAGTTCAGTCAGGTGGTAAAAACAATAGAAAAAATAAAAATAAGCATTATAACAGAGAATGTATGCACAACAGATAAGCAACAATAAAAATAACAGAGAGAACTCAACAATATTAGGGTGGTTCGGAAAACTCTCTTGCATCTATCTCCTTGAGGTCTCCACTTTAGGATTTGTATATCCACTATGAAACTTCTTCTCGAAGTAAGGATTACAACCACCAATCTTCTTGAGCTTGAATTTACAAACCACCAAGACTACCCAATCTTGGATTACATAACACCTCTATCTAGAGGCACACTTCAATAAGGATCACAATAGATTTTGTTTTCTAATACAATAATTAGAACTAATATAAACACAATGATTAAATCAAAATAGATAATATAATGGGAGACTCTATACAATCATATAGCAATAACTTGGCACAATAAGTCTAAAGCAGTAATAATGAAAATTTAAAATAAGTATAGAAGATGAGACTGAGATTCTCCAAAAATAAGAATAAATGAAGTGATAAATTTCTCTTGTATTGAATGCTTGAGACTTTTTCTGAAGATCAGAACTTGAACGATGATTGGCTCAACCACTTTGGTTTATAAGATATGAAATTTAAGACTTGAAGGTGGAAAAGCTCAGTTTTTGCTTTTGGGAATTTTCTGATTATGTTCTTCTTTTTGTAATTAATGAACAAGGTTATATATAAATAATAAGGCAACATCAGAGATGAATCTAATCGTTGGAGATAAAGAAAGGCAAAGCTTCTTCTCGTTAAAGCATTAAATGCAGTTGTAAAAGAGATATCAAAACTGAGCACAAATCTAGGCAATTAATGACTCTACTGCAGTATAACATGAAAGGAAAATGGAGACTTTAGAGAGAGAAAAAAGATGAAGTCTTCTCCCAAATATATATCCAACAGGTCTTTAATCACAGCTGTAAAAGCTAGACAGTTATGAGCTATCAAAAGCTATCAGTAGTACAAG
Source organism: Agave tequilana (assembly GCA_038442645.1). Lineage (NCBI taxonomy): Eukaryota > Viridiplantae > Streptophyta > Magnoliopsida > Asparagales > Asparagaceae > Agave > Agave tequilana. The sequence continues at coordinate 166,441 of JAVJIF010009205.1, read as the reverse complement.
GTAAAAGGTGGCAGGGACAGATAGTTACAAACAGAAATAACTTTTAGTTGCACTATAGATTAGTACAGCCCACTTGGTGAAGAGAAGTAAATGCATAGAGTGGATAATATACCAAGTGAAGTACAACCCATGTGGTACTAGAAGCAAGTAGCCACAAACCAGTAGACACAAAGGCCAGAGTAGAACTAGAAACAGAATAGAATTGGGACAGAAATTTCTCAATTAACCTGTTTTGGACATAGCTATAGAATGAGACTAAGTGGTAGATGATGTGGTAGAATGTAGATTTTACTCAAAAATTGAAATAAAAATCATACTAATGCCAAATTTATGTTGATAATAAAATCACTATATGATTACTCACATGATTTCTATTTTAGTGAAAATTGTAACTCAATATATCTTTGGCTCCTTCTTCTTCTTTCATAACTTGATGTAAGTTGTAATAGCTTGATCTTGTAGACCTGATGTAATTTGCTCCTAGTAGCTCTTAGTTAGCTTGAATATAAATTTGTGGAGCTTTACATAATTCCTTCCATCCTCTATTTGAATGTAGCATTGGTTGCTCAAATCTATCAATCCTCCAACAATAGTCTTATCCTAAAATAAGACAATACTACTAATCCAACTTGTTAGTAGCTAAATTTGTAGGTTAATTATATCATCAAAATCATAGGAGTTAAAATCTCCCCCTTTTTGATGATGGCAACCCATAAATTTAATTGGAAAGATAATAACATTGTAAATAAAAAAATTTATTACTACCTTTGAAGCTCCCCTAATTATCTGCCAATGTGCCAAGAGTGATTATAGAGCAAAGCTCCCCTTGTTGAATTTAAACCATGGCAATAACAAATTCACAAACTCAAATGTACAAGCTTGTGTACATGATCAATCCAACAAATTTAGCATGCCCTTTTGTAGATGAGTAATCCTTTATGATTCTCACACAGTATCTAACTTATTGGTATGAAATAGTATCTGTAATTGTCAGTTGTGCTAAAAAGTGCATGTAACTATATATGTGTACATGTTTATGACTAAAATATAAACAAATTTTGTCCTTGGATATGATATAAATATATGCAGTATGGCAATGTATTTACTTATGTGACCAGTCAAGAAAAATCTACATATATCATCACAACATTATCCAAGCTTGACATGTATTCAATCTATACTTCATGTAAATCTCCCTTTTTGACATCAGTAAAAAATAAAAGGGAAAGCACGTATAAATAATGATAGCAGACATGTAAGAAGATGTAAAGAATAGCAAGCATAGCATGGATAAAGCATAGCATAGTATACATGATAGCAGTAAATGTAAGGAAAGCCTGAACAGAGATATAATCAGCAAACATAAACGCAGGTAAGAGTATGAGATAGATATTGCAAGCCAGTAGAAGTAAATGTTGGCCCAAAGGCCTATCACTCTAGTTTTGATGATGATCAACTCATGTAGTTATAGTACTAATGATCTTGTGTTTATTTAGTTTCAGATTTGTGATCAAGATCTTAGTAGGTGTGTAGCTTCAACAAAGGATTTAAAGTCAAGTTTTGGAGCTATCACGGTTTGATTCAAGAGCTTGTGCATCAAGATCACATCAAGTACTCAAGAGGAGTCTAGCTCTATGGATCATGTTTGGACCAAGTCAAGAAGATGTGAAGACTTCAAGTGAAGACCTTCAAGATCAAGACTTGTGTCTAGGTTTGTTTTTATAAGATTTTGTTTTTAGATAAAAGTAAAGATAGAATAGTTGGTGGATTGCTCAAGTATATCTTACACACACACACTCTTGATTTAGATAAGTTTTCATAAAAGAATTTATATTTTGGAAAAATACAAAAGAGTTTTCTTTTGTAAAATACCGGTTTGGTTTTTGAATTCAAGTATGTATGTTTTAACCAAAACCATATTTAGAGCTTAATGTCAAAAACATAGATATTTCACCATATATGTGTAGTGGATCATATCCATACACTCTATGCTTTAAAAGAGTTTAAAATATCTTGTTTTTGTATTTGAAGAAGTTTTGAAAAAACCAATTTTGGAAAAATACAGTTTTCGTTTTAGCCAAAATTTCCAAGTTACAAAATAGTTCAAATTATTTGTAACATATCTTGATTTTGTTCAAGCATGTTTGATTATCAAAGTATAATGTTAAAACTATTTTTGTAGATTTTTCATGATTTTATGGGATTTTATTTGAGCCAAAATGACCAACATTTTAATCCCTAAAACTGACCTGTCTGGCTTCTGCCGGTCGACCGGACCGGTCGACCGAGCTTGAAGTCGGTCGACTAGGCCGGTCGACCGACGTGCACAGAACGTGCACGCCAGGACTGTTGGAGGGCCGGTCGACCGACCGACCGGTCGACCGCAGAGAGCTTCTGCTCTCTGGAAAGCCCCGGTCAACCGGGCCGGTCGACCGGCAGAGAACTCTGCTCTCTGTTCCAGTGCCACGGTCGACCGGCCGGTCGACCGCTGGCTCAACGGTCAGAATTCTGACCGTTGGCCGGTCGACCGGGCAGTCGACCGACAGGCCAACCTGGCTCCCAACGGCTAGTTTTTCTAGCTCTATAAATTGGGACTTTTGGGGGCTATTTTCCATAAGATTTTGAGAAGAGTTTTGGGCTAGTTTTGCATATCCATTTCAGTGGTTATATCCACATGTTTTAGTGCTACATTTCCAAATCAAAAGAGTGTTTATCAAGAGTGTTTTAAAAGTGATTTTCTTGAGTTTTCCTCCACCATTTCAATCCTAGTTTTCTCATACAACACTTGATTTATCCATTGCTATATCTACCTATAGGAGTGTTATTGTGAGAGTTTTTATTAGTGATCAAAGTGTTTAGATCACCAGAGTTCTTTCTTGTACTTTGAGGAGGCGGACTTGCGGATTCGTGGTGTTTCGAGTTCGCGTGTGAACTAGGTGTTTGAGGTGCGGCCTCAGCGAGCTTGTGAGCTTGCGGTGTGTACGGAACTAGAGAGTCCAACAGTTCTAGTGGGAACTCCTTGTAGGTGTTGCGGCACCGAGTGATCCGGTGGGATCGGTTTATAGTGAAAATCCTTCAAGTGTGAAGGCGGGGACGTAGAGCAAGTGTGCTCGAATCTCGAAACAAATCTCCCGTGTTTGCGATTTCTCACTCTCTATCTCTTACTCTTGTTTATATCTTGCATGCTTTTATTGCTTTCATCTTATATGCTTGATATATATTATGAGCTTAATTGTTATATGCTTGGGGATTGTTTGCTAACACTAGTATTCAACCAAGAGAGCCAACGCGGCACCTCAACTCTTATTTAGAGGAATCTTGAGGAGTTAGTCCAGAGCCCTTCACGGGGAATTCGGCTACACTCTTGTGTTATACGTGGTGTTTAGTATAAAAAGTTTTTTAATTCCGCATTTAGTGACCATTAGATTAGCCATTACCTATTCACCCCCCTATAGGTGGATTTACAATTGTATCAGAGCCAAGTGCTCTTGATTTGGGTCTTACAACCTAGAGTTAAAGATCCTCATTTTTAGGCTAATCACAATATTTGTACACACACCTTGGATTTCATGTCACCTCCCACCTTTGACATTCTTAACATCCAAACTTGGAAGGTTAAGATGTCTTTGTACCTCAAAGGCCTAGGTATTCATGTTTATTTTGCCACTACTAGAGATTCCTATTGTTTAAATGGCAAAAATATTAAGGCTAATGCAAAGGCCATTCATGCATTGAAATGTACCCTAAATGATGAATATTTATCTAGGGTTTCTAATCTTGATTCGGCTTTTGTAGTATGGAACTCTTTGATCTCCCTTGGCGAACAAGATTGTACTATGCGGGGAGCGACTCGGATGTTGAAAGTGACACTTCCAACTTGTGCTACATGGTCCAAGGGGATAACCTCCTTGAGGTAACTACCGAATCCGAGGTAGAAGAAGATAATGATTTGTCACATGATGAGCTTACATCATTTTGTCAATAATTACTTGAAAAATATGACATGCTTAAAAAGGATAACAAGAAAATGAAAAATAATTTTGATTGCATGTTAAAAGAAAATGAGTCTTTTAAAAATAAACTTGCATGCATTGAAAAAAAATGAAAAATTGAAAAATGAAAATGTTTCCTTGATGTCTAAATTAATGATCTTTGTGAAGGAGACACTAATTTGAAAATAAAATTATTTTAGTGGAAAAACAAAAAGAAGGTGTTTTAAATGAAATACTTCTTTAAAAAGAAAAATTGTTGAAAAAGAAAAAGAAAATATTTTTAAAAAGAAAGGAATAATGATTCTCTATCTCACCATGCTTTACATGCCACCATTAATCAAAATGAGATTAAAATTTTAAAAAATAAAATAAATTGTTTAAGCTCAATCTTGAGCAATTATGCATTTAATTATAAGAGATTGGAGTTCATGTTTTCAAAAAAACAACTCCACATATTCATGCACATAATCCACATCATGTATATGCACATTTTGCATGTCATGACCACACCCACACACATATGCATCCTAGAGTGTACAAATGTACACATTGTGACCGCAAAAGGCCATTTAGCAAAATTTTGTTATGATAAGAAAATGTTTTAAATTTTGCTAATAAGAAAAATGTTTAGGTTCCTTACAAAGCTAACCCCCAAGGACCCAAAAGAAAATGGGTACCAAAATTCTCACCTTGTGTTTTATATAGGTGCGGGCTCTCACAAAACGTGAGAGGGATAGTACCTTGGTGGTGGTTGCACATGGACATAATGGACATACATTTGATGCACCGCTATCAAGGAGGTTTGGTGAGACAACCACCATGTTTTGGAGAATTAGAGCTTAGTTCTTTAGTTTGGTAACTATCTCTAAAAACTCCCACTTTATTTACATGTCTATTTATATATGATATTTTTAGCATGTTCATTTGTTTTGTGCTTCATGTGGTAAATACTAGTTTAAATGTAGTTTTTATCAAAACTTGGATGTATACTTGTACAAGTAGTGAGCAACAAATTGATTCATATATGTTTGCACTTCATTGTTCATTTGTACTCGCTATATGTACATGTATAGCTTAGTTTTGATGATTCTCTCATTTACCCTTGTTTTTGCCTATTTTCATGTTTTACTTCATGTATATGTATCTTGTATTCAAATCTAATAAATATACATGTATACCCCATGAGTCATTTGCCTTCATACAATTTACATTATGGACTCTTTCTATGTTTGGGATATGTATGCATATTGTTAGGATTGAATAAAAACATACATATACCTAGAAGTTTGTTTTTAAGATGAAAAATGAATTTTTATGATTTTCATCTTTATATGAAAAATGAATTTTCATGATTTGTTTAATAAAATGATATTCATGTTTTAAGCTTTATTGATTATCTTTATGAAAAATGCTAATTACATAATTTTTGTGCACTCACACTTTATTTGTTTATCATGACTTTGTTTTATGATTACTTTTGAGCCTTATAGATTTCGAGTGTCAATTCTTATGTATTTAGTATATTTCATGATAGACACATGATTTGGTTTCATGTTTTTGAAGGATCTTTAACTAGTTTTCAAAAATTATCTTTAACTAGTTATTATTCTTCAATTTGGTAGTTTTTGAGTTATATACTTAATTTTCAATTGATATTTTTTTTGTATATACTCATATTTTGTTTTGTATATATGTATGCTTTATAATTTCCATAATATCAATTCTATTGGTATTTTCATTCTCATACATATATATGTTATGTTCGTGCTTGAGTTAAAATCGATTTACATATTTAAAGTACACAATTTGTTTATGCTAAGCTTAATTCAAATCTTTATTTTTAATTGGTTTCTCAATTGATATTTTAATAAGCTTATGCATTATTTTTAAAATTGATATTTTTATTGATATCAAAAATGTGCAATAATCTTCAATTGGTATCTATTGATTGCAGTTGGCATCAAAATAATTTACAATAATTTTCAATTGGTATCAATATGATTCTATTTTGATTAAAATACAAATTTGTAATGGTTATTTACAAATGGTTATTTACAATTTGGTATCTTAAAATTTGATTGATTTACAAGTGGTACCTTTAAAAAAAAAAATTTATATGATATCTTAAAATTTTATTACAAAATATCTCAAAATTTGTTTTATTGAGAAAAATTCAAAATTTTGTTTTTAATATGGAATTTGAAAATTAAAAATGTTTTGATTTGTATTGCCTATATGCAAGGGGAGCTTAACATCTCTTCTACATATAGATTCATGTTGAGTGTATCTTATATTGAGGAGCTTGACAACTCTTCTTTATGTGGTACACGTGTGTAGGGGGAGCTTCACATCTCCTCTTATGCATTGCATATTATGTGTTATGTAAATTAGGACTTGTCATCTCTCTTTCATGTAATGCAGATATGTAGGGAAGCTAACTTAGCGTCTTCCTCTTCATGAATGTATATCGCATATATCCTTTATTGATTTGTTAATGTCACCCCTTTATTGATTTTTGCTTTTGACAAAAAGGGGGAGAACATTTTGTTTTTACTTTAACCCCTTTGTTGATGATTGACAAAAGGGGGAGAAGTATTTGAGAAGTATTTGGTATATATGCATGTTTTCCTTACTTTATTCATAAAGGGGAGAAGTATTTATGTTTATGCATATATATTTTATTTTACAAATAGGAGAAAAAGAATTTGATATGTTTCATGCTTTTTTATGCATATTTATCTCCTTATATTTGCATAAATGTTTATGTGCTTCATTGCCATATTTATTGTTTATTGAGATGCATGAGTTAAGGGGGAGCTTCCTTGAAGCTTTACTTTAATCCATGCATATATAACTTGATGAGCTTTGTCATCATCAAAAAGGGGGAGATTGTTGGCCCAAAGGCCTATCACTCTAGTTTTGATGATGATTAACTTATGTAGTTATAGTACTAATGATCTTGTGTTTATTTAGTTTCAGATTTGTGATCAAGATCTTAGTAGGTGTGTAGCTTCAACAAAGGATTTAAAGTCAAGTTTTGGAGCTAGCACGGTTTGATTCAAGAGCTTGTGCATCAAGACCACATCAAGTACTCAAGAGGAGTCTAGCTCTATGGATCGTATTTGGATCAAGTCAAGAAGATGTGAAGACTTCAAGTGAAGACCTACAAAATCAAGACTTGTGTCTAGGTTTATTTTTATAAGATTTCGTTTTTAGATAAAATGTAAAGGATAGAATAGTTGGTGGATTGCTCAAGTATATCTTACACACACACTCTCTTGATTTAGATAAGTTTTCATGAAAGAATTTATATTTGGAAAAATACAAAAGAGTTTTCTTTTTGTAAAATACCGGTTTGGTTTTTGAAATTCAAGTATGTATGTTTTAACCAAACCATATTTAGAGCTTAATGTCAAAAACATAGATATTTCATAATGCATGTGTAGTGGATCATATCCATACACTCTATGCTTTAAAAGAGTTTAAATATCTTATTTTTGTATTTGAAGAAATTTTGGAAAAACCAATTTTGGAAAAATACAGTTTTCGTTTTAGCCAAAATTTTCAAGTTACAAAAATAGTTCAAATTGTTTGTAACATGTCTTGATTTTGTTCAAGCATGTTTGATTATCAAAGTATAATATTAAAACTATTTTTGTAGATTTTTCATGATTTTATGGGATTTTACTTGAGCCAAAATGACCAACATTTTAATCCCTAAAACTGACCTGTCTGGCTTCTGCCGGTCGACCGGACCGGTCGACCGAGCTTGAAGTCAGTCGACTAGACCGGTCGACCGACGTGCACAGAATGTACACGCCAGGACTGCTGGAGGGCCGGTCGACCGACCCGGTCGACCGCAGAGAGCTTCTGCTCTCTGGAAAGCCCCGGTCGACCGGGCCGGTCGACCGGCAGAGAGCTCTGCACTCTGTTCCAGTGCCACGGTCGACCGGGCCGGTCGACTGCTGGCTCAACGGTCAGAATTCTGACCGACAGGCCAACCTGGCTCCCAACGGCTAGTTTTCTAGCTCTATAAATTGAAACTTTTGGGGCTGTTTTCCATAAGATTTTGAGAAGAGTTTTGGGCTAGTTTTGCATATCCATTTCAGTGGATATATCCACATGTTTTAGAGCTACATTTCCAAATCAAAAGAGTGTTTATCAAGAGTGTTTTAAAAGTGATTTTCTTGAGTTTCCTCCACCATTTCAATCCTAGTTTACTCACACAACACTTGAGCTATCCATTGTTATATCTACCTATAGGAGTGTTATTGTGAGAGTTTTATTGGTGATCAAAGTGTTTAGATCACCAAGAGTTCTTTCTTGTATTTTGAGGAGGTGGACTTGCGGGTTCGCGGTGTTTCGAGTTCGCGTGTGAACTCGGTGTTTGAGGTGCAGCCTCGGCGAGCTTGTGGGCTTGCGGTGTGTACAGGACTAGGAGTCCAACAGTTCTAGTGGGAACTCCTTGTAGGTGTTACGGCACCGAGTGATCCGGTGGGATCGGTTTATAGTGAAAATCCTTCAAGTGTGAAGGCGGAGACGTAGAGCAAGTGTGCTCGAACCTCGAAACAAATCTCCCGTGTTTGCGATTGCTCACTCTCTATCTCTTACTCTTGTTTATATCTTGCATGCTTTTATTGCTTTCATCTTATATGCTTGATATATATTGTGAGCTTAATTGTTATATGCTTGGGGATTGTTTGCTAACACTAGTATTCAACCAAGAGAGCCAACGCGGCACCTCAACTCTTATTTAGAGGAATCTTGAGGAGTTAGTCCAGAGCCCTTCACGGGGAATTCGGCTACATTGTTGTATTATACGTGGTGTTTAGTGTAAAAATTTTTTAATTCCGCATTTAGTGACCATTAGATTAGCCATCACCTATTCACCCCCCTCTAGGTGGATTTACAGTAAAGAATATAAGTCAAGCAGATGAGATCAGAGAGCACTGAAAGTCTTTTTGGATGACCTGATCATAGGCTCTTCTCTTTACGTGTATTGTCTCCAAGGGCAAAATCAGTCCCACTGTCAGAAATTTCATCAAGGTGATCAGAGTCATTTGAATCAGAAGAATATCAAAATTAGGAGAGCTGACTCTCTTATTGTGCTTGTGACCCATCTTCTTTAAGAGTCCCTTAAGATTCCACTTAATTTCAGATAAATCATCCTTGACAGTCTCTTGAACTGGTTGAATTTATCTTTCAACCCAATGACTTCCTTCCTCAATTTGATGTAATCTTTCTTATTTTCCTTCTCACTTGTTTTCACTTCAGAGCCAGAACTTAAAGGGACAACTTCTTTTTCCTGTGTATCCACTTTCTTTCTTTTCCCTCCTAGTATTCTCTCATGGTGAGTCTTCTTCAGCCTGGCTTCTTCCTCAGTTATAGTTTCACCATTCATGATTTTATTAAAATCATTTCAAGGTAGAAACATTCTATTAATAAAGGCAGGCCCAAAGCTTCTTTACCAGAGAGGAAGTTTCACTTCCAAGTTCAATTCCATAATGAGTAAACACATTGGTTAACAGACAAGGAAAGCTGAGTTGTTCATGGGGCATTATCATAGAGCTTAAGATAAAATGTAGCAGATTGAAATTAGTCAGTGTAAGCATAGCATATAGAAACAGTAAACAATCTATTTTAATGATATCAAAGTAGCCTCCTTGAGGTAGAAAATTGAACTGAGACATCTTTGCCAACATATGAGCTCTGGGGGTGAGGCAATTGATGGGAAAAGAATTCACAATATTAGAAACCTCATCAATTCTAACCCCAAACAGCATAGAGAGAGCCTCCAATTTATTCAATTTAGAGAAGAAAAAGTATTACCATTGATCCTTGGTCCTGCTGCAGAAATTCCTAATATTTCTCCCAATTCAGTTTCTCCCAGAGTTATCATAGTGCTTTTGACTAAAAAGAATAGTGTAAGAGGATCCTTTTTTATCCTTAAATTCGAGTAGAACATGGGCACCAAATTTGGGCAAAACAGAATTCTTTCATTTGCAAAATCTTTGAGATAAATGAAATCAAAGCATTCATCAAGTTGATAATCAGATATAGAGTCAAAATCTACATACATTTCCACAATACATGGTCCATTGTGGAATTCCTTAAAGAAATTATTAAAATCTTCACAGATCAAAAAGATTCTTTCTTCATTGGTAAGATCTTTGGCGTGTTCATCCTTCATCTTCTTCTTTCCATCATGTTTTTCTTTGTAATCCTTAAGAGCAAATATAAGAGGCCTAGGCTTTAAAAATGACAGTGGCTTTGTGTTTCTTCCACTTGATGACAGTGATAAAGAGATGCAAATTCTCTTCATTTAGACTAACTTAATTGGGCGCCGCTCAGAAATTTTGATGAAGAGGATTATGAAGATGAGTGACGAAAGATGATGGGTTAGGTTTTCTCAAGTGACGAGAGCAAGGAAAGTGGAGGGGTGTTTTCACTAAGCAGTTTTGGAGAGAGTAAAAAGAATTATATTTAAGAGGATAGATGTGGTCCACATCAGATTTTGACTAAGAGATGCGATCAAGTCAAATGAATCAAATTATGATGGTAGGATGGATTCTTGTGGTAGGATCCACTAGTAGGATACCTGAAATCACAATAACTTAAAAAATTAGTAATAAAAATTATTCTAATGTGCAAATACCTAAATTTCTACAAATATTGCAAAATTGCTCAACTGGTAAAGGTTTAGTAAAAATGTCATCAAGTTTATTGTGGTATCAATAAATTCTAATAGGATATCTCCACATTCAACATGACCTTTTAGAAAATGATGTCTAATATCAATGTTTTTGGCACGTGAATGTAAAATAGAATTCTTAGATAAGTTAATTACACTAGTATTATCACATAATATACGTTGTATCAAATTAGAGTCTTGCAAAGTTTACCTCATTCACAAATTTTGCGCAACATAATCCGGTGACAATATACTCCGCCTCTGTTGTAAAAAGTGCAACATAATTTTGTTTCTTTCTAAAATAATATACAAGAGAATGACCAAGAAATTGACACATTTTACATGTACTCTTTCTATCAAATTTACTTCTGGCAAAATCCGCATCACTATCCTAATAGATCAAAATTAACATACTTAGAAAAATATACCCAAAATTCAATGTTTCTTTAACATATCGAATAATTCATTTTACAACATGCAAGTGAGATTTTTTGGTGAAGCTTGAAAGCCTGCACAAAGACAAATACTGAACATCATATCTTGTATACTACCTATTAGATAGAGAAGATTACTAATCATACCTCTGTAGAGTTTTTATCTTCATTCTTACCACTAGCATCTTTGTCAAATTTGATAGAAATACTCATTGGAGTGGACATCTCCTTTGAGTTTTTCATCCTGAACTTCTTCATAGGCTCACGCGCATGCTTCTCTTGATTCATAAAGATTTCATCTTTTTCTTACTTGATATGCAAATCAAGAAAAAAATTGAGTTCTCATATGAGACTCATTTCAAATTCTTATTGCATTCTTGTATAGAAATCTTTACATAAGTTTTATTAGTAGAACCAAAAATAATATGATCAACATAAATCTAAACTAACAAGAGATCTTGTCAATGTATTTGATAAACATAGTAGTATCAATTTTCTTTTAGAAAAAATTATTCTCAATAAGAAATTTTAAATTTTGACAATCTTTTATACCAAGCATGAGGTACTTATTTTAAACCATACAAAGCCTTTTTCAATTTGAAAATATGATTCAAAAAAACACAATCTTCAAAATTTGGAGTTGCTTCACATAAACTTTCTCATTCAAAATCCATTCAAGAAAGCACTTTTTGTTGGCCCAGAAGCCCTTCACTCTAGTTTTGATGATGATTAACTCATGTAGTTATAGTTTATTAATAATCTTGTGATATTTAGTTTCAAATATTCGATCAAGATATTAGTAGGTGATTAGCTTCAACAAAGGTATTTTGGAGCTTTCACATGGTGATTTAAGATCTCGAGCGTCAAGTTCACATCAGCACTCGGTTGGAGTCAAGCTCGGTGGATCACGTTTGGATCGAGTCGACATAGAAAAGGAGTTCTACAAGAAGACATCAGTTTGTTTAGTTTAAGATTTTGTTTAGTTCTATTGTAAAGATTAGATAGTGTTGATATGTGCAAGTTCACAATATACACACACTTGTTTTAAGTTTATTGGTTTTTGGTTTTCGGTTTAACTAATATTGGATTTCATGTCAAAAACATAGATATAATATCTTTCATGTATATTGGATTCTATCCATATACAATATGCTTCAAAGTTGTTTAAATATCATATTTTTGTATTTACATGTGTTTTGAAAAAATCGGATTTCCATTTCAAAAATTCAAGTTTTGAAAAATACGGATTTTGGTTTAAGGCAAATTTTCAATCTCACAAAAATGGTTCAAATTGTTTAAAATATGTATTGAATTTTTGTCACACATATTTGTTGGCCCAAAGGCCCATCACTCTAGTTTTGATGATGATCAACTCATGTAGTTATAGTACTAATAATCTTGTGTTTAATTAGTCTCAGATTTATGATCAAGATCTTAGTTGGTGTTTAGCTTTAACAAAGGATTTAAAGTCAAGTTTTTGAGCTAGCACGGTTTGATTCAAGAGCTTATGCATTAAGACCACATCAAGTACTCAAGAGGAGTCTAGCTCTTTGGATCGAGTTTGGACCAAGTCAAGAAGATGAGAAGACTTCAAGTGAAGACCTTCAAGATCAAGACTTGTGTCTAGGTTTGTTTTTATAAGATTTTGTTTTTAGATTAAAATGTAAAGGATAGAATAGTTGGTGGATTGCTCAAGTATACCATATACACACACTCTTGATTTAGATGTGTTTTCATAAAAGAATTTTTATTTTAGAAAAATACAAAAGAGTTTTCTTTTTGAAAAATACCGGTTTGATTTTTGGAATTCAAAGTATACATATCTTTAACCAAAACCTTGTTTAGTGCTTATTATCAAAAACATAGATATTTCACTATGTATGTGTAGTGAATCATATCCATACACTTTAAGCTTTAAAAGTGTTTAAAATATCTTGTTTTTGTATTTGGAGAAGTTTTGAAAAAATAAGTTTTGGAAAAACAAATTTAGAAAAACCGTATTTTTCTTTAGAAGGTTGGTTTCTAGAAAATACCATTTTTGTTTTTAGCCAAAATTTTAAGTTACAAAATAGTTCAAAATGTTTGTAACATGTCTTGATTTTACTCAAACATATTTGTTTATCAAAGTATTATACTGAGCCTATTTTTGTAGATTTTTCGTGAATTTATGGGATTTTATTTTAGATAAAAAGTCAACCTTTTTAATCCCTTAAATAATCTGTCCTGGCTTTTGCCAGTCGACCGGACCGGTCGACCGAGCTAGGAGTCGGTCGACCGATGTGCACAGACGTGCACGCCAGTCTGGCTGGAGGGCCGGTCGACCGAGACGGTCGACCGTCCAGAGAGCTCTGCTCTCTGGAAAGGCCCCGGTCGATCGGGCGGTCGACCGGACAGAGAGACTGCTCTCTGTATCTAGGCCACGGTCGACCGGGTCGGTCGACCGAGGCTCTAACGGTCAGAAATCTGACCGTTGGCGGTCGACCGGGCCGGTCAACCGACAGCCGTCTGGGCTGAAAATTTGCCCCAACAGCTTGTTTTCTTTGGCCTATATAAGGGGGCATTGGTGGACTATTTTAAACAAGTTTTCAAGTGATTTTTAGAACTAGTTTTTCCTACTCTTTTAAGAGGTTTCTCCACTTATTTTAAGAGCCAAATATTTCCAATTAAAAGGGAAGTTTATCAAGAGTGTTTTCAAAGTGATTTCTTGTGTTTTCCTCCTCACATTCCATCCTTGTTTCTCAAACAAACACTTGAGCTATCCATTGATATATTCATCCTATAGGAGTGTTATTGTGAGATTGTTTTTAGGTGATCAAAGTGTTGTGATCACTAAAGACTTCATCCTTGCTTTGAGGAGGCGAACGTGTGTGTTCGCATTGTTTTGGGTTCTAGTGGGAACTCCGTGTTTGAGGTGCGACCTCGGCGAGCTAGTGGGCTTGCGGTGTGTTCTTGCAGGAACAAGAGAGGACTAGAGAGCCCAAAGAGCTTGTAGGTGTTGCGGCACAAGTGATCCGGTGGGATCGATTTTAGTGGAAATCCTTCATAGTGTTGAAGGCGGGGACGTAGAGCAAGTGTGCTCGAACCTCGAAACAATTCTCCCGTGTTTGTAATTGCTCTATCTATCTCTTACTTGTTTATATCTTGCATGCTTATATTACTTTCATCTTTATATGCTTGATATATATTTGTGCTCATATTGTTATATGCTTGGGGATTGTTTGCTAACACTTGTATTCAACCAAGAGAGCCAACGCGGCACCTCAACTCTTATTTAGAGGAATCTTGAGGAGTTAGTCCAGAGCCCTTCACGGGGAATCCAGCTACACTCTTATGTTATACGTGGTGTTTAGTTCAAAAAGTTTTAATTTGCGTTAATAAGTTTTAATTCCGCATTATTGACCATTAGATTAGCTAGTCACCTATTCACCCCCCTCTAAGTGATTTCAATATTTGTATTTCAAAGATCTAATTAGAACTGATTTTTGTCGAATTTATGTGATTTTATGGGATTTATTTGATAATAAAAAACCCAAGTTTTCAATCCCTTAATGTTGGACCAGGCTGTCTGCCGGTCGACCAGACCGATCGACTCGGTCGACCGTCCGGTAGACCAACGTGTACACAGCCTAGGCAGGTAGGCCGGTCGACCGAGCTGGTCGACCGCCAAAGAGATTTGCTCTCTGGAAGTGGCCCCGGTTGAACGGGCGGTCGACCGACAGAAAGCTGTTGCTCTCTGTATCCTGTCCTAGTCGATCGGGAGGTCGACCGAAGGCACAACGGTCAAAAATCTGACCGTTGGGCCGGTCGACTGGGCGGTCGACTGGAAGGGCAATTCTGCCATTTTCAGCTGCCAACGGACTGATTTCTTTTGGGCTATAAATACCCCATTCTTTACCTGATTTCACCAAGATTTCAAGAGAGAAAATTTTCACATCCTTTAAGTGTTTTTCAGCAAGAAGTTTTGGGTCCAAAAGTTTAATCTTTATTTGTTTTTAAAGTGTTAGAAATTCAAAGAAATTAGAGTCTTTTGGGAATTGGTATTTGGTCTAAAATTATATATCTATTTGGAGATTTTTCCAAGCATTTTTCTTTGTTCCAAGCACTTTATTTTCTCACTCTTGAGCTATCATATCTATCCTATCTATTAGGATCTTGTTTTTGTGAGAAAGAATTAGTTTGTGGCTGTTGATACCACCAAGTTATAAACCTCCTTTATTTGTGATATCCCTCTAGTGAGAGGTGATTATATTGGTATCCCTCTTAGAGAAGAGGTGATTATTGGAGTGGTGGCTAAGTGCCTTATCCCTCAAGTATGAGGTGATTGTGATTGTGTGGCTTTGTGCCTATCCCTCATTTGTGAGGTTGATATTATGTTGACTTTGTGCCTTGCCTCTAGTGAGAGCTTGTATTTGAGAGAGGAGTTGTGTACTCCCAAATTATATTTGCCCAAAATTCTCAGTGGAGGTTCGCTGTGTAAGAAGTTCTGTGTGGACGAGTTAGTGAAAATCCTTCTGTGTGAAGGCGGGGACGTAAAGCTGGGTGCTCGAACCTCAAACATATCCTTAAGTTTACGTTTGATCCACTTTCTCTAACTCTTTCTCTTATTTACATTGCATTGATTCATATTGTCATATCATTCATATATGCTTGGTTTGTTTGTGTGCCTCACTTGTGTTCAACCAAGAGAGCTTCATATAGCACCTCAACTCTTATTTAGAGAAATTTAGAGGAGATAGTCCAGAGCCCTTCACCGGGAATTCGGCTACACTCTTTGGTTACACTAAGGGGCCGTTTGTTTCGTATAAAACTCCGTAATTCGTAAATGACTTACTACCCAGTTACAACTATGGTGTTTATTTGGACCGTAATTCGTAAAAGACTTACGTAACTCAACTAACACTCACTTGCGACCCAGTTACTACTCACTTACAGCCCAGTTACAGTTAATTTTGTGGTCATACAAATTTGTAATATTTTTATATTAATATTAAAAATTTTATTATTTAACTTTTTAATATTTATTTGCAGTATTAAAACTTTTAAAATCACCAAATAGTTAATTTTGTGGTCAACTTTTTCACTTACGACTTATACATTACGACAACCAAACACCGTAAAGTACAATACACTTTCCCACTTTACAATTTTATATTACCAACCAAACACCGTAAAATTTACATACATGTAACTCATTTACAATTGTAAAAGACTTTACCAATTACAACTACGAATTACGGCCAGTTACGACAACCAAACAGATCCTAAGTGTGTTACATTAAGTTTTTAATTTCGCATCATTTGTCATTAGATTAGCCTTATACCTATTCACCCACCCTCTAGGTGTACTTTCAATTGGTATCAAAGCCTACGCTCTTGATATTAGATTTAACCACCTAGGAGTGAGATCTTGATTTGCTAATCTATCATTTGCATTTGCACACATATTGTTTGCACTCATGGATAACCCTCCCATGTTTGATATCTCTAAAATTGATATATGGAAGGTTAGGATGATTGGAATTTAAAAACCATAGGTTTTAATGTTTACCTTGCCATTACCAAGGAATCCTATCTTAGTAACAACAAGCATTTAGAGGCCAACGCACTAGCCCTAGAGGCACTTAGAAAATCACTTAGCAAAGAATATTTAAATATGATTTCTCATTGTGATTCCGCCTTTGCAGTGTGGAACATCTTTACCCCTCCAAAACTTCAATTGTCAAACCAAGAGGAGAAGGAATCTAGTGGAGAAGAGTCCAACCAACATTGCTTCATGGTCCAAGGAATGACTCCCTTGAGATACATTCGGATACTCAACTAGATAGTGCTAGTTCTTCTTGTGATGAATATATTGATGCCGATGCATTAAATGAAGAACTTTCCATTATTTGTGAAAAATTGTTAGAAAAATATAAAGTTTTGAAAAAGAAAAGTTTTGAACTTAATAAAGAAAATGAGGATTTGGTTTCAAAACTTGATATGGCTTTGTAAGAGAAGATTGAGATTTCAAATGAACGTAACTCATTGAAATCCTAACTTGAACTTACATTAAATGAAAATAAATTTTGAAAAATAAAAATGATTGTGAGGAAGTTTTGAAGAAAAATGAAGTTTTATCTTCAAAACTTGTTTTTGTTTTAAAAGAAAATGAATCGTTGAAAAACAAAATTATTTCTATTTGAAATGAATTGGATTTGGTTTCTAAGAAAAACATTTCTTTGAAAAATGATTTTGACACAGATGTTTGCCATGCAAGTGTAGCCTCACCATCCAATGTAACCATAGCATGCTCCACCTCTTCTTCTATTATTACAAATGATATAAATATTTTAAAGAAGAGTGTTGATTGTTTGAGCTCCACTTTGAGCCAATATGCTTTAAACCACACACGTTTGGAATCTATGTTTCAAAAGAAACATGTTCCTCCTATGCATGCATACAAACCACGGCATACACATGCTTCTCACGTTCATACACATAACACAATGTATGCTCAATGTGTACACTTGTACACATTGTGGACGTAAGGGCCACCTTACTAAGTTTTGTTATGATAGAATACATAATGTAAATTTAGCAAATAGATTTGTTTGGGTTGATGCTAACCCCCATGGACCCAATAAAGTTTGGTTACCAAAAGCCACTCCTAGTTTTGATGTAGGTGTGGGCTCTCACTCGACGTGAGAATATTAGTGCCTTGAGGTGGATGCGTTCCGAGCTTAATGGTGACTATTTTGGATGCATCACTTTCAAGGGAAGGTTGGTGGGAGGACCATCTTGTTTTGGAGCCTTGAGATTTGTCCTCATGGTTTTGGTAACGATCTCTATCTGCTCTTATGTTTACATGCCTTCATGTTATTGATTTTTTTAGTATATTTTGATTACTATGTTAAATACCATGATAATTAGGCTTGTAATATACATGATTAGTATTTGAGATACACCCATGTTTATATGGATCTATATTTTTCTTATGTTCTCACTTTAGTTTAACTATTGTATATATCATGAATCTAAGACATGTGCATTTACTTAGTGATCATCTTGGTTTATGTTTCATTTTATGCTTCATGTTTTGATTACATGTTTAGATGTAATTTTTCATTAAAACTTGTGCATATGCTTGTACAACTAATGATCTACAAATTAATTATTATATGTTTGTGCTTGATTGCTCATTTGTACCCATTAGATGTAGTAGTATAGCCTACTTTTATGATTCATATATTTGACTTGTATTCCCTTTTGTACATGTTTACCTTCGTGTATATGAAAATTTTATCTAAAACTATTGAGTAACATGTATAACCTTGAGTCATTTGCCTTTCATGCAAAATCTCTTTATAGACTCAATTGTATTTGGATATGTATGTATACCTTGAGTTTTGACAAAACATACATTTGCCATGAAGTTAGTATTATTATTTTAATGAAATTAAATTTTGATGATTTTCATTTGTTTTAAGGAATGTCATATTGAGCTTTATTGCCTATTTCCTTGATTTTGTGATTACATGATTCTTACACTCACATTACTTGATATTTTCTTATGACCTTGTTTTCATGAGTATCATGTGTTCTATATAGACCTTGAGTGTTGATTATGTGATTTTCATATTTTCATGAAAAATATTCTTGTTTTATTCCTTACTTGAAGGATTTCGTACCAGTTTTTAAGTTTTTCATAAAACTAGTTGCGTATTTCTTCATTTTGGTAGAGTTTTCAAATATGCTAAACTTATTTTCAAATTTATTTTTGAAAACCCCTACCCTTCAAAGGGTGGTTGGATGAGCGACCATGCCTTGTAAGCTCAAATTGAAAATCATTTTAACATGTGCGTGATAGGGCGGAAGGTATGAGTTATACACTTAATCATCATTGTGTTTTTCAATTGGTATCACAATTGATATTTATCTTGTATACTCATATTTGTTTTTATATATGTATGCTTCAAACTTCAAATAGTATCAATTTCGATTGGTATTTAACTTTTCATACATATATATGTGTTTTAATTGTGCTTACTATATCTCTATATCTTTAAGCACAAATTTTGTTATGCTAAGCTTGATTTAGTCCTTAATGATAATTATTTTCAATTGGTATCTTACACAAACTTATGCATCATTTTCATTAGTATTTCATAAATGGGGAGAAAAATTCATGTTTTATCTTTCAATCGGTTCTGTTTACAATTGGTATCTTACTCCCACTCTTTATGTTGAAAAATGATATCTTAGTTTTCATTTGATTTTCTATGCTCCTAATGAAAATTATTTTCAATTGGTATATGTTTCATTTTCAATATTGGTATCAAGAATATTAAATTGATATTATTCTCTATTTGGTATCTCTATTGCAAAATTATTTTAGTGTTTAACTAAAAAGATTGGTTTATGTTTTTCAATTGGTATCAAAAGTGTAAAATATTTTCAATTGGTACTAATTTTTACAATTGGTATCAAGATTTCCTATATATTTATATCTTTCAATTGGTATCAAAATTTTTGTTTGTTTCTTCAAAATGTTTTGTTTATTTTCAATTGGTATCATAAAGTGGTATCATGATACTAAATTGATATAATTTTCAATTGGTATCAAAAGTTTTGATATGTATTGCTTATATGCAAGAGGAGCTTAACATCTTCTATATATATATATATATATATATATATATATATATATATATATATATTATATATATATATATATATATATATATATATATTCATGTTAAGTGTATCTCATATTGAGGAGTTTGACCGCTCTTCTTTATGTCTTACACGTGTATAGTAGGAGCTTCACATCTCCTTTTATATATTGTATATTATGCTTTATGTGGTTAGGGTTTAGTCATCTCTTTTCATATAAATGCATGTATGCAGGGAGAGTTAACTTCACGTCTCTCCTCTTCATGAATGTATATAGCATATATACCTTTATTGTTTGATTTATGCAAAAAGAGAGAAAAATATTATTTATGTCCCTTATTGTTTGTACCCCTTTGTTGATGAATTGACAAAAAGGGGGAGAGATATTTTAGAGTTTAATATGCATATTTACTTCTTATTTAATATACATGTTTATTTAAATTTGTTATCTCTTACTATTGGTATCAAGAGCATCTGTTGTTGGTGTCAAGAGCATTTGTTGGTATCAAGAGAAACATTTTTTTAAGAGCATTTTTATTTTAAAATTTGATATCAAGAGCATGTTTATTTCATTGGTATCAAATATCATGTTTATACATGTTTATGTTGGGCATTCACGGCATATCTTTATTGTTTATTGCTATGCATGAGTTAAGGGGGAGCTTCTTTGAAGCTTAACTTTAATCCATGCATATATAACTCCATGAGTTTTGTCATCATCAAAAAGGGGAGATTGTTGGCCCAGAGGCCCTTCACTCTAGTATTGATGATGATTAACTCATGTAGTTATAGTTTACTAATAATCATGTGATATTTAGTTTCAGATATTTGATCAAGATATTAGTAGGTGATTAGCTTCAACAAAGGTATTTTGTAGCTTTCACATAGTGATTCAAGAGCTTGAGCGTCAAGTTCACATCTAGCACTCGGTTGCAATCAAGCTCGGTGGATCACGTTTGGATCGAGTCGACTTGGAGAAGGAATTCTACAAGAAGACAACGGTTTGTTTAGTTTAAGATTTTGTTTAGATCTATTGTAAAGATTAGATAGTGTTGATATGTGCAAGTTCACAATACACACACACTTGTTTTAAGTTTATTGGTTTTTGGTTTTTGGTTTTCGGTTTAACCAATATTGGATTTCATGTCAAAAATATAGATATAATATCTTTCATGTATATTGGATTCTATCCATATACAATATGCTTCAAAGTTGTTTAAATATCATGTTTTTGTATTTACACGTGTTTTGAAAAAATCGGATTTCCATTTCAAAAATTCAAGTTTTGAAAAATACGAATTTTGGTTTAAGGCAAATTTTCAATCTCACAAAAATGGCTCAAATTGTTTAAAATATGTGTTGAATTTTTGTCACACATTTATATGATAATAAAAAACTCAAGTTTTCAATCCTTTAATGTTGTACCAGCATGTCT
This sequence comes from Agave tequilana, assembly GCA_038442645.1. NCBI lineage: Eukaryota > Viridiplantae > Streptophyta > Magnoliopsida > Asparagales > Asparagaceae > Agave > Agave tequilana. The sequence continues at coordinate 145,237 of JAVJIF010009205.1, read as the reverse complement.
GCCGGTCGACCGACGTGCACGCAGCTCAGGCATGTAGGCCGGTCGACCGCCAGAGAGCTTTGATCTCTGGAATGGCCCTGGTCGACCGGGCGGTCGACCGGCAGAGAGCTGTTGCTCTCTGTATCCTGTCCCGGTCGACCGGGCGGTGACTGGAGGCATAACGGTCAGAAATCTGACCATTGGGAAGGGCAATTCTGCCCTTTCCAGCTGCCAACGGGCTGATTTCTTTTGGGCTATAAATACCCCATTCTTTGGCTGATTTCACCAAGATTTCAAGAGAGAAAATTTTCACATCCTTTAAGTGTTTTTCAGCAAGAAGTTCTAGGTTCAAAAGTTTTAATCTTTATTTGTTTTTAAAGTGTTGAAAATTCAAAAAAATTAGAGTCTCTTGGGAATTGATTTTTGGTCTAAAATTCTATATCTATTTGGAGATTTTCTCAAGCATTTTCTTTGTTCCAAACACTTTATTTTCTCACACTTGAGCTATCATATCTATCCTACTTATTAGGATCTTATTTTTGTGAGAAAGAATTAGTTTGTGGTTGTTGATACCACCAAGTTGTAAACCCTCCTTTATTTGTGATATCCCTCTAGTGAGAGGTGATTGTATTGATATCCCTCTTAGAGAAGAGGTGATTATTGGAGTGGAGGCTAAGTGCCTTATCCCTCAAGTGTGAGGTGATTGTGATTGTGTAGCTTTGTGCCTATCCCTCATTTGTGAGGTTGATATTGTGTTGGCTTTGTGCCTTGCCTCTAGTGAGAGGTTGTATTTGAGAGAGGAGTTGTGTACTCCCAAATTGTATTTGCTCAAAATCTGCAGTGGAGGTTCCCTGTGTGGGAAGTCCTGTATGGACGAGTTAGTAGAAATCCTTCTATGTGAAGGCGGGGACGTAGAGCTGGGTGCTAGAACCTCGAAACATATCCTGTGTTTGCGTTTGATCCACTTTCTCTAACTCTCTCTTATTTACCTTGCATTAATTCATATTGTCATATCATTCATATATGCTTGGTTTGTTTGTGTGCCTCACTTGTGTTCAACCAAGAGAGGTTCATATAGCACCTCAACTCTTATTTAGAGGAATTTAGAGGAGATAGTCTCGAGCCCTTCACTGAGAATTCGGCTACACTCTTTGGTTACACTAAGTGTGTCGCATTAAGTTTTTAATTCCGTATCATTTGTCATTAGATTAGCCTTACACCTGTTCACCCCCCCTCTAGGTGTACTTTCACTTTTGACATCCATTTGAAATAATCAAAATTTTTTAAATCTTGCATAGGTTAGAAGCATTCGAATCGCTTCTAATCTAGCAACAAGAGTAAAAGTCTCATCAAAATCAATGCTCTCCTCTTGATTGTATCTTTGGGTATTAAGTCTAATTATGTTTCTAGTAACAATGCCACTTTCATCTAGCTTGTTACGAAAAACCCATTAGGTGCCAAAGATAGAACAATCCTTGGGTCTGGTGCAAGATCCCAAACATTATTTCTATCAAAATTATTCAATTCCTCTTGCATAGATAAAAACCAAAACTCATCATTCAAATCCTCATTAATATTTTTAGGTTCAATATGATATAGAAAAACCAAATGTGAACATTCATTTAGAGCTTAAGAAGGAGTTTTTACCCCTCTTAATACATCACCTATAATCAAGTCAGTTTGATGATCTTTAATGGTCTTTCAAAATTTAGAGTTTCAATTTGATCTGAAGTCTTAGAAACTATTCATCCGAAGTTTGTTCACAACTAGTAGGATCAGATTCCTACTGGTAGGATTGATTCTACCAGGGTTTTCAAAATCTGAAATATCTGCATCTTAAATAATCTTTGAAATATGTGGGTTAGCCTAATTAAAACTTACATGCATGAATTCTTCAACATTTAATAAGTGTTTATTAAACACTCTATAAGCTTTATTAGATAAAGAATAACTAAGAAATATACCTTCATCTGACTTGGAATCAAATTATCTTTTGTATTAAGAATAAAACATAACATTTGCATCCAAAAGTTTTGAAATAATGATATATTTGGGGATTTTCCAAAGAAGAGGTCATAAGAAGTCTTTTCCAAAATAGGATGAATAATAATACGATTTAAAACATAACAAGCGGTGTTAACTGCATCTGCCCAAAAATATTTTGGTAAAACAAAAGCATTTAGCATGGTATGTGTTATTTTTTGTAAAGTTCTATCTTTTTTAGCAACACCATTTTGTTGTGGTGTTCTTGGTGCCAAAACGAGCATATAATGCCATGATCAAGACAAAACTCAATAAAATTCTCATTTTCAAATTCATCTCGTGATCACTACGAATTTTGATAATGGAAAAACTAATATTCTTTTTCACTTTTTTGCAAAAATGTTTAAAGAGATTAAAAGCTTCACTTTTATGAGTCAAAAACAAAACTCATGTAAACCGAGAAAAATCATCAATAATGACAAAAGCATAATATTTACCATTCAAACTAGAGGGGTTCATAGGACCAAATAAGTCCTATGCAAGTGTTGCAAGGGTTTAGAAGTCGATACCTCACTTATTGAATGAAAAGAACTTTTGACTTGCTTGTTCTTTTTACATTCACCACAAGTTACCTCCTTGGGCTTTTTCAATGTGGGAAGTCCTTGTGCAAGCCCTTTCTTGGACAATTTTGATATAAGATCAAAATTAGTATGTCCAAGTCTTTTGTGCCATAACCAAAGATCATCTTCTAATGCAGCTAAATACTTAACACTATGGTTAATTAAATCAATAATATTAATGGTATAAATATTTTCATTCTAAGTACTTCAAATAAAGATTTCCTTCACAATTAATGATAATGCATTTAGTAGGTCTAAAAATGACATTCATACCTTTATCACATAGTTGGCTAACGATAATAAGATTAGCTTTCAAATCATTTACTAATAATACAGTTTCAAGAGTAGGGAAAGAATTCTTACAAATAGTTCCAATACCAATGATTTTACCTTTATGATCATCTTTAAAGGAGACCGTGCCACCTTTACAACTTGATAGGATTGCAAAAAAATTTGGATCTCCTGTCATGTGTCTTGAGTAAGCATTATCAAGGTACTATTTCATTCTATGTTGAGAAAGGTTGGATACTTATAAGAGAATTTTGAGATATACTTTTAGGTACCCAATATCTTTTGGGTCCTTGAATGTTAGTATCTTATTTAGGAACCCATTTTAGATATGAATACCCATTTTAGATATGAATATCATGGAAATTCTTCTTTACAAAATATGAAGTACTAACATGACCTCTCGTCATATAATAAGTGTAAATCAAATTTGAAGCATTGTTGTGATATGATGAGTATGAAAATCATGATTTTTGTACTGGTAGGATGGTATCCTGCCAGTCTATTATCGGTGTAGAATGATATCCTGCCAGGACCTGATCTGGTTTTACCAGTCTAATTCTACACAAGAGCAACACTAGAAGTAGAAGCAACATCGGTAAATCTTTTTAAACGGATCTTTGAATCATCATTTTCAGTTCGAATCTCTACAATTTTAACAAGAAATTCATTTTTCTCTCTCAAAATATTTTCATAAATAGATGGACAAAATGCATGTTCATTTTTCAAAGTAGTAAACCATTTTGAAAGTTGTTTGTAATCTCCAACAAACTCAATGTAAGCATTTTCTATTTCTTCAGGAGTGATATAGTCATCGAGTGTTACATGTTCGTTGTCCGCCATGAAGCATATGTTATCATTTGTGATGCTCAAATTTTGCTTCATCTTTTTCTTTATTTTCGGAATCACTTGGTTTCAATTCACTCCATCCAACGTATAAGGCTTTTTTCTTCTTGAAGAACTTTCTCGCCTTTCCTTTCAAGTTGGGACAATCATTTTTGATATGACCGAGTTTATTGCATTCATAGCAATTTATAGAACCGATCTCATCTTTCCTCCCATTTGATTTTTAGATGTTTCTCCTTTTATTGAATTTCTTCCTCATCATTTTATTGGCCCTTTTGATGACAGAGGCAAGATCATCACCTTCATTTGTACTTTCTTCACTTGAAAACTCATCCTGTGTTTTTTTTAGAGCTATATTTTTTTTTTCACTTGTGTGGCATCATCTTGCTATCTTTTCTTTTGAAGATTTATTTTGATCTTCACATTCTTCAAAATTCTCATTTTTTTTGGAAAGGAAGAGTATTGATGTTTTTGTAAATCTCAATGGGATTGATGATACTATTGTATTCCATGGGTAGAGATCTCAACACTTTATTGTTCATTTCAAAGTAAGTGATGACTTTTCTAAGAGATTGTAGATTGCGGGTGATGCTTTTGTACCTATTTAGAAATTCATTAATTTACTTGTTAGGCAATAATCAAATAGATTTAAATTCTTGAGCAAGCATATTTATTTTGCTATTTTTAATTTCATTTGTTCCCTCATGGGTGACTTCGAGATAATACCACATTTTTTTTGCACATGTAATATTCATAACTTTATGAAACTCATTGCAGGACAAAGCATTGATAATTGAACTAACAGCTTTGAAATTTAAGTTAGCAAAAGAAAAATCTTTCTCATCCCATTCAGGTCGGTATTTAGGAACCTTATTACCGTTAACCTCTATGGTAGGGAGGTGTAACCATCTTCAATCATGCCCCAAAATTTTCAATCAATAGACTGAATATGAATTCTCATGCATGCTTCCCAATATGCATAATTAGTACCATTAAATATTGAAGGTCTATTATTGGATCTCCCCTCAGGTAAAATAAGATCAGTAGTGGAAGCCAAAAGATCGGTCTTTAGGATATAAAACTTAAAATAAGAGTACCAATGCTCTGACAATTGTTGGACCCTATATGGGGTGAATAGGGTCAAGGATAATTTAAAATTTAACACACAGAATATATATCAAAACTGTAAAAAAAAGTTAGACTAGTAGGATCACCCAGCCTGCTGGTAGGATAGTTCAGTCTGGTGGTAGAAACAATAGAGAATAGAAATGAGCAATATAACAGAGAATACATATGCACAGCTAATAAGCAACAATAAAAATAATTGAGAGAACTTAATAATTTTAGGGTGGTTCAGGAAACTCCCCTACATCCACCACCTAGAGGTCTCCACTCTAGGATTTGCAAATCCACTATAAAGCTTCTTCTATAAGTAAAGATTACAACCACCAAGACTCTTCCTTGAGCTTAGATTTAGAAACCACCAAGATACTACCTGATCTTGAATTTACACAGCACCTCTATCTTGAGGCACACTTCAATAAGGATTACAGTAGATTTTGTTCTCTAACACGATAATGAGAACTAATATAAGCACAGTGATTGAATCAAAATAGAAAATACAATAAGAGACTCTATGCAATCATATAATTCTAAATATTATCAATAATAACTTGGCACAGTAAGTCTAAAGTTGTAATAATGAGAATCTAGAATAAGTATAGAAGATGAAACTAAGATTCTCCAAAAAATAGAGAAATAAATGAAATGATGAATTTTTCTTGTATTGAATGGTTGAGACTTTCTCTGAAGATCAAAACTTAAATGAAGATGATTGGCTCAATCACTTTTGTTTATGAGATCTGAAATTTAAGGCTTGAAGGTAGATGAACTCAGTTTTTACTTTTGTGAAATTTTCTGATTGTGTTCTTTTTTTTTTGTAATAAATGAACAAGGTTCTATATAAACAACAAAGAAACATCAGAGACGATTCCAACCGTTAGAGATAGAGAGGGGCAGAGCTTCTGCCCGTTAGAGCATTAAACGCAACTATAAAGAGATATCAAAACTGAGCACAAATCTGGGCAATTAATGCCTCTGCTGCAGTATAATAGGAAAGGGAAAATAGAGACTTTAAAGAGAGGAAAGCGATGAAGTCTTCTCTCAAAATGTGTGCCTCGCCCTGCTTTTCAAAATACATAAAAATGGAGTCACGATGAGAGTCGATGACGTATATACGTGAGAAACAAATACCCCACGTATACACGCTGAGCCTAAAGTAACCTGAACAAGTTATATAATCACCATGAAGAGTCAACAACACTACAATAATTCATATAAAGTATACACATGATCTCAGATGAAATAAGAAATGGAATAAAAGCTAAGTCTGATATACAGGAATCTAAGAATAATAGCAGGAATACGAAAGTAGGAATACCAGAAAATGAATAGAGAGAACTCAGGGCTCCTCGCAATATGTACAGTCTCATCGAAATCTGATCAAATCAATAAAACATCGATATCTGAATGTGCAAATTCAGGGAATCAGAACTCCTCGTGAATGTATAAGAATAAAAAGGAAAGTGCAGGTGCATATAAATGTGAGCAGACTATGAAACATATATACTGGAATAAAACTATAATAACATGCTAAACATAATGAACAATAAGACTGGCCAGTCAATACTAGAGTCAAATGTCCAGTAAGTCAGAGGTATCATTGGGTGTCTAACATACATACATGTATCAGGCAAAGGCATTCAGTTATAGTACATGTGAATAGTTCATTATTATTTGCTATGTCAACGAACATCAATTGCCACATGCAGTAGACGCATCCCATACTACGCGTCAATCAGGGTCCCAAGTTATGAAAACTGACTGGTTGGAGACATTGTCCATACTTTAGGTGGGTCCCGTACTTACCCGAGACCACAACCTCAGATGCCTCCCGTACCGCTAGGTACTTAGTAACAGTAATAGTTACAATAGTAATATCAGATGGATGTCAGTCATCCCTGGGAACCCTGCAGTGGAACCCTCATTTCGGCTGCGCTACCTGTATCTTAGGTCCGCCCAAAATACAGATGTTGTCTCCTTCATCAATTTTCTCAAACCCAATGTAAGTTGAATTTTTACATTATTATTTAATTCAGTTAAAATAATCAATCTTCATGTTACTAGAATACTGAGAGGATCTGGTGACGGTAACAATAACAGTACAGTAATAATAACAGTAATCATATACATAGTGAACAGTAATTAGGACTGTAATTGGTATGGGTAAGCGTGTATACGATGAACAATAGGACTGTACAGGTGTTACAGTCAAACAAATCCTTTCCAGTAACTTTCAGTAAGTCTAGTCAATGTGCTATCTCATATAAAACTAATCAAGATCTCATCCACTGATATTATATTTGTAATGATCCATCAACTCATAATCTCAAAAGCAATCCTCGTGAATATCACATATCAATCTATGTTACATATAATCTCAATAATCATCATGAACATCAAATACTAGATCTGTATCAGAATATTTGATATAGTAAACCTTGAGTCCAGTAAATAGTTAATTAGCATTTTTATTACTAACAACTACTTTAATCCTCTAGATCACCAATAACTGAGATCAAATGATAACCAATGTTAAACTTTAAATATATGTTATCACAAATATCAATGCATCACTCTCACAAAAATTCTATTTCTATACCAAAAAACTGAAGTAGTCAAGACCAATCATAAGAGATGTCTACTGAATATCCTCAAAGTCAACTAGATCAACAGATACCGAAATCACATCCAAATAATGAAACATCCTCAAGTGACATGAAACTCAGAATGGTCTATATTTGATAATCAACATCGAAAGATCATCAATACTCTAACAGTATAATCAAGGGTAAAATGAGAATACTCACAAATATCAATCCAACTACATCAATCATCAGAACACTAATCAAAATCCTCTGAAATGAACACCAAGTCATGTTAATCAACTCAACAATATATCCCTCCTCTACATGATCAGTATATCCATCCTCTAAGTCACTGATATCCAAGTCCAAACATATAAGAGTACATAATCACCTATATCTAACCAAGTCAATACCAATTCAAGTATCGGTAAATCAGTATATCAATAAAGCAATGCCATATCTGACACTTCCTCAATATTCATAGGAATTCTAGTCAGAATAATCACCAAACAATTTGTCTGATAAATATTTCTCATGAATTAAGAATCACTAACCTCAATCATAAATCAATCAACCTCAAGATCAATATGTTTATATTCTAAGATTTATCACAACTAGGTCAGTTACAAGATCAAGTCCGGTCTATGGTATATTAATACTAGGCCTAAGTCAACAATGGTAGATTACTAACACATAGAATGACGCTGATAAATACTCATATCAACTGAATAAATAAGGTAGACATTCTCTGATGACTCATGAAGTGATACAAGTAATCAAACTGGTAAAATAAAGCAGATGGTCACATGTAATAATACAAGTAACATATAAACACTACTAACAACGGTAAATTGAGAAAATGATACAAGAGTGAACACTCACATGAAATGACGCGGTTTTGAAACTGAATTTCCCTTTGGTCTTCACTGCACGAACTAGCACAAATCCACGGATCATCCCATGGGTCAGTTTTCAAATCGCCAATTTACCGGGTCCATAACGAGCACCTATCCAGATCTCCTGTTACCGAGTTCTGATCTCACGAACGTGTCTGAAACGCTGTAACACGGCACCAAACACATAGAGAAAAAGGGAATCAAAACATACACACACATAATATACTCACACATGTACCCATACAAGTATGCCACGCATGCATACACCCACGGGTATACCAAATAAATACATATATACGAGTATACACATACATACATATCATAATACATACATGCATGCATACATACTTATAAGCACTCACGCACACTCATGCATGCAAAAACACATGCATACATATTCACGTAATATATTCTAATACATGCACTATAATAGAACACACATATATACATATTCACAAACACACACTTACTGTCACGCCCCGCTTCCCAAAATACGCGAAAACGGAGTCGCGACGAAGGTCGGCGATGTATGTACACGAGAAAAATACCCACGCACATACACTAAGCCTAAAGTAACCTGAACAAGTTACAAAATCTACTATGATAATTCAATATCACTGCAAAATGACATATAAATATCTAACACCATGATAATAGATGAATAAAGGAAAGAAAATGGCAACTGGATGCGATAAAAATAGAATCAAGAAATAACATGAATAAAAAGAGCAAGAATACCTATAAGTAAGAAAAGAGAGACTCCAGCTCCTCGTAACGAGTACGATGACACGAACACCTAAACAACATAAGAAGGTGTCCAAAAATCCTGGACGGGCGAATCCAGGGTAGTCAGAAGCGACCTAATGAGTGTGTGTGTGTGTATAAAGGAAAAGGTGTTCGTGCATAACAACGCAAGCAATAACATGTAACTAAAATGAAACATAACAGAAAAATCAAGGGCAAGAACAAAGATATGAATGATATATAATTGGTATCCTGACCACTAATGTCAAGATGTGTAACCTAGCATATATCACTAGTCTGGTATACAATCAGGTCATGTGTACAATCATATGTCGATCATAGTTATATACGTACAGTCGGGTGATCACGGTCAGTCACAATACATTAACAGTTTATCATTATTAATTATGTCAGCGAACACTAATTGCCACATGTAATAGACGTTTCCCATACTACGCCTACTACACGTGCCAATCGAGGTCCTTAGTTATTGAAACTGATCGGTTGGAGACATTGCTTGTATTTTAGGTGGGTCCCGTGCATAACCGAGACCATGGCCCAAACTCCTGGCGCTGAACCAGGACCTACCGCAAGGTAGTCAGGAACATGTATAACAGGTCAGGTACATGTATAACATGTATAACAGGAACAGGAATGGGACGGGGTGCCAGATACCCCATGGGAACCCTGTAGTGGAACCCTCTTTCGGCTGCGCAACCTATATTCTAGGTCCACCCAAAATACAGACGATGTCTCCTCCATCAATTTTTCCAATCTCAGTGTAAGTTGTTTAATGTCAAGTTTATTAGTTTATCAAGATTATTTAATGTGCATGTTACTTAGATCATTGAGATAACTCGATGATAGTCACGGTAACCACGCCAACATGTGTAATCAGGATACCGGTATAACATGATATATTATGTTAGTGAACAGGATACCGGTATAACAGGATATGTAACAAGTATAACCTGAGGGTGATGTTACCATGTAACAATATTTTCCCAGTAGTTAAGTAACATGGACATGATAGTTATCAGATGGATACCAAGTATAATCAGTCAAGTTTCTAGGTAAACCATGATATTCATGATGAGTAATGACCTACTGGCATGAATAGGATAATCCAGGCAAAATATTTTATCAACTCAGATCCTTAAAGTCATTGACATATCCATCCTCTAAATCACTAATAAATCAGATCGATCAATAGCTTGCCATAAAACTCTGGACATATAATATGGTCATTGATGTCAATAGAATCACTCTCATAAAACTTTATCTCCAGTGACTGAAGTAGTCAAGACCAAATCATGAATATCTAATTAAACTCTCACCTGTTTTACCATTAATAACAATAATCAAATCTACTGATAATGCCACTCAGATATTACTCATATAAGTACCATCATGAACCAGCAAAATCCAAGATCTAAATCTGATTATAGTCTAAATTTCATCATTAATAGTTTCAATCCCAATCAAGATAATTACTAAGGAGTATAATATCCTCGATCAACACGGAATCTAGATCACCTTTACATCTAGTAGTTAATATCAATAAGGTTATCAATACATCAGTCAAACTCATCAATGTGAGAATCCTGAAATAATAACTCCTAACAGTCCAGGAGTCAGTCTCATCATATACACTAGTGTCAAGAGTATCATATTCATACATATCCATGTATCGATAAAATAAGTCTATCGTTACAGCAACATCATGTCTAACACGTCCTCAATATCCAAAAGAATTCTAGTCAGAATAGTCACCAACAATGTGTCTGATAAATACCATACATAAAATATAAATCTCTAATCCTCAATCATCAATCAATCAACCTCAAGATCAATATTTTTATATTCTAATATTTTTCACAACTAGGTCAGTTATAAGATCAAGTTGCATCTATCAATACTAGGTCTAAGCCAAAACGGTGAATACCAAAACATGAAATGACGCTGATACAAGCTCTTATCAACTACGTAAATAAGGTGAACAATCACTAATGCCTCATGAAGCGATACAGGTAATCACACTGGTAAAAATACATCTAATAGTCACATGAAATGATAAGAGAAAAATATAAATACATATTTATAATGGTAAATAAGGAAACAAGACATACGCAAACACTCACAACACAATAAAATAAAAATTAAACAAAAAAGAGAAACACTCACCTGAGCTAGATCCCGAGTCCAAAACACTGAAATCATAAGGCCCCGATAAATCTACATGATTCATTCAATAGGAATTCTTAGATTTTTAAAAGGATATTTTAAGGAGTTTAAATCTTGATTAATTTGTTTGGGAGTTAGAAATATGATTATCTGAGTCTAATGAATTTAGTAGGTTTAGTTTAAATCAATTTCTAATTTTTGTTGAATTTTTAATAGGCTTTAAATCATTAAATACTTAAAGGGCTTAGATTTACCATTAAGGAGAAATGGTTTTAAAGTGGATAATTTGATTTAAATTTCATGTTGCTATTTATCTAAAAAAATTATCGTAGAAAGTAAAATTATTCTAGACTATTGTTTATATTTATCTCTTTTTTTTGATATTTTTAATAAATTATTCTAATATGCAAATTTTGTTTCTTTCCTTATTCCTTCCTTTTTCTTTTCTTTTTTTTTTTTTACATATCTCTAACAGTAGGCCAGGTCCAGGCCCAGTCCAGACCTAGGCCCAGGATGGACCAGGCTAGGCCCAGGCCTGGTCCAGAATTCTTTTTTTATCTTTTTTTTTTTTATTAAACAGGGCCCAAGGGCCCTGTGCAGCCCAGCCGGCCTGGCCCAGGCTAGGCCATGCCAGGCCGGCCCTGGCCCAGCCGGGCTAGGCTGGGCCGCGCCTGGGCCTGGCTGGGCCACTGCACAGACCAGCCCAGTCTGAGCAGTAGGCTGAGCTGCTCTCGGCCTGGCCGAGAGCAGCGGTAACTATTTATTTATTTATTTATTAACAAAACTTGGCTGTAAAATTTCAGGAAAAATATGTAAATTAAGATGTGGTTTAGTATATTCTCATGTATATTTTAGTTATAAAAAATATTCATAGAAGACCCTTGTATAATCATGGTATTGATTCGCCTATTTGTATCATTTTAATTATGGAAAACGGTTTAATTTCTTGGATTTTGATTTGCTCAAATCAAGGTTTTGTGGGATATTAAAACAATGACCATACAAAAATTTTATTAGATAAGCTTCTAGAAACCAATAATTATATTGCGGTGAGTTTTAGCATATTGCTAAAATTAATAATCTATTCTTGTGGTTCTAATTAAATTTATTATTTTTTTAAAAAACTGAAATTAAATTCACAATCTAGATCTACTTACTTGAGTTGTTCCTCTTTGCTTGCTCCTCAATCCGTGTACCTCGAAACTCCTTTTCGTTCACGATCCGCCTGAGGAGAAAAGAAAGATGAAAGTGGGGAGAGTTGGATTAGGGTTTTCTTTTGAGATAGAAGAGAAAGAAAGGATTTGGTCTTTATATAGGTTATTAGATATTTTAGTAACCTGAATTCTAGTTAGATTTAGATTTCTTAATTTAATAGTTCAGATAAGAATTAAAGATTGCTAAAAATCTCAAGGAGATTCAGTTTAGATATAATTTTTGTTAGGATTTTAATTAGGATTAGTTAAGATTAATGAAAAAAGATTTGATAAGATAGGATTTTGATTTGGATTAGGATTGAGTTTTGGGTCAATGGGTAAGCATCTCAATGATACTAAGTTATAGGTTATATTTGGGCTTTAATTAAAAGAAACAAGTAATATAAAGAATAAGAAAATAGAGAGTGGGCTTGCGGGATTAGTTTTTGAGCTTAAAGAAAAATAGAAAAAGGAGAAGGAAATGAATGAAAATAAGAAAGTGGGCTTGGCTCATGTGGGCTTAGTATAAAACGGAAAAGAAAACAAAAGAAAAGGGAGAATGAGCTAAGCTTATTGAGCTTAGAATTAAAATAATAATACTACACATTAATAATAATTTAAAATAACTAAATATAAGCAATAAGAGTCTACAAGTCATAAACAATAATAATACTAATAATGATACTAAATCAAGTTAATTAATAATAAGATAATAGGTAGAATCAGGTAAATATTTAAAAATAATATTATGGTATTATTAAATTGGGGATATTACACTTACCCATTATTACATACATACGCTTACACTTATATGCTCAATTACACACTTTATTATAAATCATACATGCACTATAATAAACTCACCCACCCATATGAATGAATATAAACAGAGTAGAGGAGGGAGAGGATGCACTCACGCAATGGGGTCTGAGGCTCGGGTTCGGCCACCGCGAAGCTATCCGGAGGCCGCGGCGGAGTCGTTCTACCGTGGAGAGATGATGGTGGTCCGACGGGTGCTCCAGACTCGCTGGGGTGCTCCGGTGGTGCCCGACATGATGAACAGGGACTATGGGCTATGGACGGCTGTCGGAGTGTTGCCGGAGGCCGAGGAGGGGTTGTGGACTTAGAGTTGCTATCATAATATGGGGAGCAGCAGCCTGGGGCTGTGGGGCTTGGTGGAGAAGCAGGGGAGGGTTGGGCGCTGGAGTGGCTACCGGCTAAGCAAGAGGAGGAGGGAAGGGACTCCGGCTGGTTGGCTCCACAGGATGAGTCAAGGAGGGGGCAGCAACATGGCCTGGAGGTGTTTGCTGTGGGTCTCACCAGAGAGGAGTAGGAGCCCGAGGGAGTCCTTGCTGCATTTAGTTCTCGGCGAGGAGGAGAGGGTGTTGTTGAAGAGATGGGGTGCGCCAGGCCTGCGTGCTGAGGATGGGGCTCGGCCAGTGCACCGCAGTGAAGAATCTTGGTCGACGGAGGGCTGTTGTGAGTGGCACAACAATGGTGTGCGTTGGTGGTGATCCCGGGGTGTTGCCGTGGAGGTGATGTAGGCAGGTGGTGCAACTATGCCTGTCAAGGGAGAGGTGGTGCGGAGCTCCTCTGCGCGCGGCCCAGAAGGGAGTTGCTTGGCCGAGGAGGGAGAAAGTAGAGATGTGGAGAAAGTACTATATGAAAGCTAAAGAGAGAAACGTAAGAGAGATTGAGAGAGGGATGCATGAGTGAGAGAGTGGGAGGACGTGAGTGAGAAGAAAGGGGAGCAGGTGGAGAGGTGGGGGAAAAGAAATGGGATGCAGGATGGGGAGAAAGACGCGGGTGAAATGGTGGGAAATGGTGAAGTTAAGTAATGGTTAAATAAAAGTTGAGTGTTCTACATGTCATGCCAAAGTGGCATGGTGGTGGAGACTTAAGGATGTGGGAGAGAAGTCACGGGTTCGAATATGTTAACATCAAAAAAAAAAGTTATGGTTTTATTTCACAAGAATAAAAGGGTAGAATTGGAAAATGTTATGCTTTTATTTCAGAAGAATAAAAGGGTAGAATTGGAAAATGTTTAAATATATTAAGTGGCATTTCCTCACCACACACCAAAGTGGCCATGTGGTTGAGACTTAAGGAGTTGGATGTTGAGGTCAGGGGTTTGAATTTGTGAACTCAAAAAAACGGATTTTTTGTTCATATTTTTATTTTATTTTTATTTTAAATTTCATTTTTTTCTTAAACAAGTTTTTAATCATTATTTTATTGGATTAACTCCATTAATCCAGAAAATCCTCAAAAATTCAAAAAATAGAAAATGTTATCCTTAACATTATTGTGAAGTTGGATCTCCAAAATTCATCCCTAATTTTAAATTAAAAAATCTGGAGTCAGTTCGTGATACCAATCGATCTCGAATTGAGATTCTTCTCAAATAATACTCAAAAATTCCAGAAAATCTAAAAAAATTCAAAATATTGGGAAATAATATTTTGAGTTGAAGTGATCTCAATTTGGCTACCAGAATGATTAAATCCGTATCAAATATTAGTACTAACATACGTACATAGGGAACCGAGGGTTACAATATGTACCCACGAGTCTTTGATCACAGCTATAAAAGGTGAACAGTTATGGGCAGTCAAAAGCTGTCACTGTTATCTCAAAGGCCTTTCACCTTAGTTTTGATAATGACTAACTTACGAAGTTAAGTTACTAATGATCTTGTGTTTATTAAGTTTCAATTATTGATCAAGATCTTAGTAGGTATTTAGCTTCATTAATGGATTTAAAGTCGAGTTTTGAAGCTATCACGTGTTGATTTAAGAGCTCGCGCTTCAAGATCGCATCTAGTAATCAAGAGAAGTCAAGCTCATGGATCGTGTTTGGATCAAGTTGACTTGGAGAAGAAGACTAGTACTTAGGTTTGTTTAGTTTAGTGTTTAGATCTTATATAAAGATAGTTTAGTTTTGATATACTCAAGTATATACATACACAAATTTAATAGTTTTGGTTTCGGTTTAACCGTTTTGTTTTTGAGTTTATTGAGTTTCAAGAATATATCTTTCAGTTTCATGTAAAGATAGAATCAAAACAAGTTTACATGGTTTATATATATGTTAGATCTTATCCATATGCATTTATACTTCATATGTTTAGAAAAATTTATTTTGATGTATCTAGTTCATGGTTTCAAGTTTTGTTTTTAACAAAACTTATTTTGGATTTATTGTCAAAAACAAATATGTATCATTTACCGTGTGTATTGGATTCTATCCATGCACATCATGCTTTAAAAGTGTTTTAATATCTTATTTTTATATTTATACAAGTTTTGGAGAAAACAAATTTTCATTTCAAAAACTAAGTTTTGGAAAATACGGTTTTCGGTTTAATCTTTAATTTCTATGCCTTAAAAATAGCTCAAATTGTTTGTAATATACCTTGATCTTTGATTAAACATATTTCTATTTCAAAGTATTTACATGAATTTATTTTTGTGAAATTTATGAGATTTTATGGGAATTTACAAGTATTTTAAAGTCCGATTTTTCTATCCTATAATCCCAGATTTGGGCTACTGGCGGTCAACCAACCGGTCGACCGAACCAGAGTTCGGTCGACCGTTCGATTGATCGAATGCACACAAGGACATGCACAGCCCTTTGCCTTGGGGCTGGTAGACCGCACGGTTGACCGTCTAGATCAATCGACCGATAGGCTGGTTGCCTAGGGGCGGTCGACCGATAGCCTCAAATGGTCAAAATTTTGATTGTTGGCCAGTCAACCGGCCAGTCGACCGACAGGCCATTCTGGCCTTGTCCTGAGCCCTAACGGCTATATTTTGGATACCCTATAAATTAGGGTCCTTGAAGCTAGTTTTAGACAAGATTTTCTAAGAGCTATTTTTCCCATCTTCTAGTGTGTTTTCAACAAGTTTTCTAAAGAAATTTTTGAGCCAAAAACTCTACATCTTTATTTGTTTTCAAAGTTTTGAAAAATCAAAGAAAATCATGTTTTGAAAAATCTAGTTTTGTTCTTCATTTTTTCATCTATCAAGAAGTTTTTCCTAAGTGTTTTTCTTTGTGTTTCTTTTTCAAACACTTTGTTTTCTCACATACTTGAGCTCTCATTCCAAATCTAGCCTCTAAGATCTTGTTCGTGAGAGGTGTTTTGTTTGTGATCCTTTGTGATCACCAAGAAATTGTTCGTGATCATTGGATCACCAAGTTGTAAACTTTTCTTTACTTTGTACTTGGCCTAGTGCCTACCTCTTGTGTAGAGGTGTGTGAGAGAGTTGGAGTTGTATACTTCTTATTTGTATTGTTATAATTCCTCGGTAGAGGTCCTTTTGTAGAAGATCCTATAGTGGATATTTTAAATCCTTCTGTGTGAAGGCGAGAATATAGAGTGGTGGCTCGAATCTCGAAACATATTCTTGTGTTTGTGTTTGATCTTCTATCTCTCAACTCTCTACTCTTTATATCTTACATTGCTTTACTTGCTCATATTCATATGCTTGATATTGTATGTGTGCCCATACTTGTGTTTCAACCCAGAGAGTTATTGAAGCACCTCAGCTCTTAGTATAGAAGAATCGTGAGGAGATGTTCCAGAGCCCTTCACGGGGAATTCGAACACACTCTTGGTTAGTGTTGTTTGTTTGCAATTAAATTTTTAATTTCGCATTATGTACATTAAATTAGCACTACACCTATTCACCCCCTCTAGGTGTACTTTCAATTGGTATCAGAGCTAGCGCTCCTGATATTCGGTTTAAACACCTAGGAGTATGATCTTTTATTGCCAATCTAATTATTTGCTTTGCACACATTTTTATATACACTAATGGATTTTCTTGCTCCACCCATGTATGATATTTCTAACATCGATATATGGAGTTTAAGATGAGTGCATATTTAAAAGCCCTAGGATTGTATGTTTATCTTTCTACTACTAAGAAATCTTATCTTGGTAATGACAAGTACTTAGAGGCTAATACACAAGCATTGCATGCACTTAGGCAAATACTAAGCAAAGAATATTTATCTTTTATTTCTCATTGTGATTCCGCTTTTGTAATGTGGAACGCGTTGAGCTCTCTCAAGGGACAAACTTCAAACAATATGGAGAGAGAACACATTAGAGATGAGTCCGACCAAGCCTGCTTCATGGTCTAAGGGAATGACTCCCTTAAGATAATTTCAGGCACTCATCTAGATATAGTGCTAGCTCTTCTGATGATCATGATAGTGGTATGGATGCCATGCTTTAAATGAAGAGCTTTCAATATTTTGTGAAAACTTACTTTCAAAATATAAAGTTTTGAAAAATAAGAGTTTTGATTTAAAAGAAAATAAAAACTTATTTTCAAAACTCAATATGATTTTACAAGAGAAGGTTGAGATTTTCAGTGAAAGGGATTTCTTGAAATTTTAACTTGATCTTGTTCTAAAAGAAAATGAGATTTTAAAGAACAAAAATGATTTTGATCATGTTTTGATGAAAAATGAGGCTTTGTCTTCAAAACTTGATTTTTTTAAAAGAAAATGATTCTTTTAAAAATAAAATTGCTTTGATTTCAAAAGAATTGAATTTTATTTAAAAGAAAAAAGTTTCTTTGAAAAATAATTTTGATGCTCATGTTTGTCATATTTCTATTACTTCATCTTCTATTGATAAACATTTTGCATACTTCATATCTTCTTCTATTGATGATAATATTTGCATGATGAAGAGTATAGATTGTTTGGGCTCCACTTTGAGCCAATGTGCCATGAACCATAAGACACTGGTATCCATGTTTTATAAGAGACATACTCCACATATGTATGTGCACCCTCCACGGCATACACATGCTTCTCATGTTCACATACCAGACACATGTATACTAGAGTGTGCACTTGTACACATTGTGATCGTAATTATAATAGATTAAATGTTTCTAATTTTACAAGTAAGAATGTTTGGGTTAAGAAAGATACTAACCCCCATTAACCCAACAAAGTTTGGATACTAAAATTTATCCCTATTTTATTTGATGTAGGGACGGGCTCTTACAAGATGTGTGAGTGTTGGTGCCTTGATGGTGGATGCTTTTTCAGCTAAATGGACACAATTTTGGATGCATCACTATCAAGGAAATTTGGTGGAGGACCACCATGTTTTTGAAGACCTAGAGACTAGTTCATTTGATTTTGATAACTATCTCTAACTCTTTATTTTTGTTTATTTGCTTGTTTGATTGAATATTTTTTGGCATGTCATATTTTCATACTCATTAGGATTAAATGCAATAATTATTAGACTTATGATATACATATATAGCATTTGAGATACGCCCATGCTATATGAATCATATCTTTGTGTTCTTAATTTTTGTTTTGCTATTGTGTATATCCTAGTGTAGATAATACTTGCATTTATGATAATGATCATATTTATTTATTTACTATGTTTTGATGTTTTTGTCCATATCATGTTTTGATTACATATTTAGATGTAATTTTCATTAAAAATTGTACTTATACTTATACAAATAGTGAGCTACACTTGATTATTATGTTTGAGTGCTTTATTGCTCATGTGTACTCATTACATGTATTTATATAACTTAGTTTTGATGATTATTACATTTACACTTGCATTCCCTATCTTAGTCATGTTTTCTTGAAAATGATTTTAGCTTCATGTATATGTAACTTTTGCCAAAACTATAGATTATACATGTTATATCCTTGAGTCACTTTTATTAGATATCACATACTATTTTGTATACTCAATTCATATTTGGAATAAATATGTATGCTTTAGTTTTGACAAAACATACATATACTTTGAAATTTAGTTTTGATGATTTTATATTTATGAAAAAGGAATTTATTTGTTTTCAATAAGCTTCATTGTTTTATCTCCATGCTTATGTTTCTTACATGATCTTTGTGCACTCGATATATTTTGTTTACTCATGATTTTGAATTCATAAGAATTTTTGTGTTTCATAGTTCTTTGAGTGTCAATTATTGTGTATTTAACATATTTTCATGAGATAAATATTTATTTTTATTCCTTGCTTAAAGGATTTCGTACTAGTTTTCAAAATTTTCTTAAAACTAGTTTCGTATTCTTTAATTGGTAGAGTTTTCAAACTATGCTAAAATTATTTATCTTATTTTTGAAAATTCTTACTTTCAAGGGCGTTTGGTTGGGCGATCATACCTTGTATGCCCTTTAATGACTATCTTTTTAAACATGTGCATGAAAGGGTGGATATTATAAGTTATACAAGATTTCAATGATGTTTCATTTTTGTATACTCATATTTTCTATATATGTATGCATTATATTTCAATTGATATTAAATTGATCATATATATATATATATATATATATATATATATATATATATATATATGTTTTCTTGTGCTAAGATCAATATTGTTTACATGTATATATTTTATAGCATAAATTGATTTCATGCTAAGCTTGATTCAAGTTCTTCGTGATAATAGGTATCTTTACAAGCTTATTCATTAGTTTCATTGGTATTTCATAAAGGGAGAGAAAAATTCTAGATTTATCTTTCAATTATATTTATTTTCAATTGGTATCTTACTACCACTTTTTTTGAAAAAAATATTTTGTTTTGAAAAGTGTTAACATTTTTAATATTGGTATCAATAATTTTTAATTGGTATTATTTTCAAATTGGTATCAATATTGCAAAATAATTTTATTATTTACGTAAAAAATTTGTTTTAAAATTTACTTTCAATTGGTATCATTTCTTTATTTTGGTATCAATTGGTAAAAAATTTATTTCTCTTTCAATTGATTTCTTTTGATATAAAAATATGTTTTTATTGGTATTGTTTATTTTTCCTCACCCTTTTGTTGATGATTGACAAAAAGGAGCAGAGAAATGTAGTGTTTATATATGCATGTTATTTTTAGTTCTGCATATTGCTTATGTTTGTTGTTTATATATGTATGTTTTTATTATTGTTTATGCATATATACATGTGTTTTTTTTTGTTTATAAGCTTTATTGAATATCTTTGGTATTTGAGCTATACTGAATATCTTCATGTTTTATGTTATGCATGAGTTAAGGGGGAGCTTTTATGAAGCTTGTCTTTAATCCATGTATATATAACCTTATAAGTTTTGTCATCATCAAAAAGGGAGAGATTGTTAGTCCAAAGGCCTTTCACCTTAATTTTGATGATGATTAACTTATGAAGTTAAGTTATTAATGATCTTGTGTTTATTACGTTTTAGTTATTGATCAAGATCTTAATAGGTGTTTAGCTTCCACAAAGGATTCAAAGTCAAGTTTTGAAGCTATCACGTGTTGATTCAAGAGCTCGCGCTTCAAGATCGCATCTAGTACTCGAGAGGAGTCAAGCCCATGGATCGTGTTTGGATCAAGTCGACTTGGAGAAGAAGACTTGTACCTAGAGTTGTTTAGTTTAGTGTTTAGATCTTGTGTAAGGATAGTTTAGTTTTGATATGCTCAAGTATATACACACACAAGTTTAATAGTTTTGGTTTCGGTTTAACCGCTTTATTTTTAAGTTTATTGAGTTTCAAGAATATATCTTTCAGTTTCATGAATAGATAGAATCAAAACAAATTTACATGGTTTATATGTATGTTAGATTTCATCCATATGCATTTACACTTCATATGTGTAAAAAACTTATTTTGATATTTCTAGTTCATGGTTTCAAGTTTTATTTTTATCAAAACTTATTTTGAGATTTATTGTCAAAAAAAAGATATATCATTTACCACGTGTATTGGATTCTATCCATGCACATCATGCTTTAAAAGTGTTTTAATATCCTGTTTTTGTATTTATATAAGTTTTGGAGAAAACGAATTTGCATTTCAAAATCTAAGTTTTGGAAAATACGATTTTCGGTTTAAGCTTTAATTTCTATGCCTCAAAATAGTTCAAATTGTTTGTAATATACCTTGATCTTTGATCAAACATATTTGTATTTCAAATATTTACATGAGCTTATTTTTGTGGAATTTATGTGATTTTGTGGGAATTTATAGATATTTTAAAGTTCAATTTTTTTGTCCTATAATCCTAGACTTGGGCTACTGGCGGTCGACTGACCGGTCGACTGAACTAGGGCTCGGTCGACCGTTTGGTCAATCGAATGTGTGCAAGGACATGCACAGCCTTTTGCTTTGGGGTCGGCCGACCGCAGGTCGACCGATTGGATCAACCCAACTCTCGTGTTAGTCTAGGTCGGCCGGGCGGTCGACCGACAGGCTGGTCGCCTAGGGGTGGTCGACCGACAGCCTTAAATGGTCAAAAATTCGACCGTTGACCAATCGACTGGCCGGTCGACTGACAGGCCATTCTAGCCTAGTTCTGAGCCCCAACGGCTATATTTTGGATCTCATGTAAATTGGGGTCCTTGAGGCCAGTTTTAGACAAGATTTTCTAAGAGCTATTCTTTTCATCTTCTAGTGTGTTTTCAACAAGTTTTTTAAAGTAGTTTTTGAGTCAAAAACTCTAAATCCTTATTTGTTTTCAAAGTTTTGAAAAATCAAAGAAAATCAAGTTTTGGCAAATCTAGTTCTGTTCTTCATTTCCTCATCTATCAAGAAGTTTTTCCCAAGTGCTTTTCTTTGTGTTTCTTTTTCAAACAATTTGTTTCCTCACATACTTGAGATCTTCATTGCAAATCTATCCTCTAAGATCTTGTTTATGAGAGGTATTTTGTTTATGATTCTTTGTGATCACCAAGAGATTGTTTGTGATCATTGGATCACTAAGTTGTAAACTTTTCTTTGATTTGTGGTTGGCTTAGTGCCTACCTCTTGTGTAGAGGTGTATGAGAGAGTTGGAGTTATGTACTCCTTATTTGTATTGTTATAATTCCTCAGTGGAGGTCCCTTTGTGGAAGATCCTATAGTGGATAGTTGAAATCCTTCTGTGTGAAGGCGGGGACGTAGAGCGGTGGCTCGAACCTCAAAATATATCGTTGTATTTTCCTTTGATCTTCTATCTCTCAACTCTCTGATCTTTATATCTTGCATTGTTTTACTTGCTCATATTCATATACTTGATATTGTATGTGTGCCCATACTTGTGTTCAACCAAGAGAGTTATTGAAGCACCTTAACTTTTAATTTAAAGAAATCATAAGGAGAAGTTTCAGAGCCCTTCACGGGAAATTCGGACTCACTCTTGGTTACATATTGTGTGTTTATAATTAAGTTTTTAATTCTGCATTATTTTTATTAGATTAGCACTTCACCTATTCATCCCCCTCTAGGTGTACTTTCAGTTAGCAGTACAAGGTAAAAGGTAAAATGGACAGATTGTCACAAATAGAAATAACTCTCAGCTGCACTGCAGAGTAGTATAGCCCACTTGGTGAAGAGAAGTAAATACAAAGAGTGGATAATATACCAAGTGAAGTACAATCTGTATGGTACTAAAAGCTAGTGACAACAAACCAGTAGACACAAAGCCCAGAGTAGAACCAGAAACAAAACAGAACTAGGACAGAAATTTCTTAGTTAACTTATTTTGAGCAGAGCTAGTAGAATGAGACTAAGTGGTAGGATGAGGTGATAAAATGGAGGTTCTACTTAGAAATTGAAATGAAAATTTCTACTAGTGCCAATTTATGTTGATAATATAATCACTGTATGATTACTCACATGATTTCTATTTTGATTAAATTTGCAGCTCAATATATCTTTGGCTCCTTCTTACTCTTTCATAACTTGATGTGACTTGTAATAGCTTGATCTTGTGGAGCTTGATATAATTTGCTTCTAGTAGCTCTTTGTTAGGTTGAATATGAAATTTGTAGAGTTTTACATAATTCCTTTCATCCTTCATATGTATGTAGCATTGGTTGCTCAAACCATTCATCCTCCAATAATAGTTTTATCCTAAAATAAAACAACAGTACTAATCCAACTTGTTAGTAGCTAAATTTATAGGTTAATTACATCATCAAAATCATAGGAGTTACAGCAAGTTCAAAATATTTCAAAATCCGCTCCACTCTATTACGGATTTACGAAAACTTTGAAGGAGATTTTGTTGACACTTCGAAAAGATAAAATCCCCAAATGCTCTTCAATCGGTCTGAATAATGTCTAACTTGTTGACACTTTCAAAAGACAAGACGCATAAAGCTGATGACCAGTCTCGGCCCACCCAACGAGAGACTAAGCAGTGGTTTGAACTCTACTAATCTAGTAAATCAGACAGCAGACCAAATGTAGCCTTTGAAAAGGGTTGGGCATGCCTACGAAGCTAAGTTTGTTCAAACGCTTAGCTTTGCTTGAGCCCAATGGGCTAACTTCGCATAAGAAGCTAAGTCTTGTTAAACTCTATTTAAGAGCTAACTATTAGCTTCGCATGAAGCTTTGTCACACCTCCGCAGAGGGCTCATTTTTTGCTTCACATGAAACTTCTGTATAGCTCCATAGAGAGCTAACTGTCAATCTTCTCCATAGCTTCGTAGAGGGCTTATTTTTAGCTTCACATGAAGTTTAAGTCCAGCTCCGCAGAGGGCTCATTTTTAGATTCACATGAAGCTTCTACATAGCTTCACAGAGAGCTAATTATTAGCTTCGCATGAAGTTTCTCCATTGTTCCGCAGAGGGCCCATTTTTATCTTCACATGAAGCTTAAGTCTAGCTTCGCTGCGGACGCTGATAGCTTCGCTTCGGACGCTGATAGCTTCGCTTGAAGCCTTGATTCAGCTTTGCTTGGTCCTATTGATCGTGTTAACTATTTTCAAATCCCAGCATAGGATTGAAGGGTGGATCCAACCTTAAATGGGTGGTTAGCCCCATGATCTCCTCATTGTGGGGTCCTCTACTCCTCATTAAATGGAGATAATGAAGGAATTTGTAACGTCCTCAAGCCAAATTGGCTAATTAGCTTCGCAGCTTTGCAGGCTCCAGTGTTGCTTTGGATGCGCACCCGTTAGCTTTGCTGAGGTTGTGCTTAGCTTTGCCAGAAGCTAGTTTAAGCTTCAGATGCGAAGCTAGCCTGATTGATTTAAACTTGCTATATTTTAGGGGCAGTTACACCTCTGTAGAGTCTATAAATAGCTCATTTTGTGAATATGCCTGGGGCTGATTTTGGAGGCGGTAATTGACAAAAGACTGAGAATTTTAGAGTAGCTGCAAGCTTTACTTAACAAGTGATCAGTTCCTCTAGATTTCAAGCTTTCTTAGAGAACTTTGTTTCTTTTTCAGGGTGCTAATACCCTAATTGATCTTCCGATTTCAAGGAATCTCCTAAACTAGGCGAGAAGAAATTTCAAGTAGAAGACTCAAAGACTCGATCGCTCGCATCATCAATAGAACAAAGTGGTCACGCGCTGACTAGACTCCACAGGCACACTTCCTAAGAATCTCAGTAGGGAAGTCTTGTAATTTTTTTTAATTACTTGTAATTTTCTACAAATATTTGTAAGTTGTCTCCCTTTGAAATCGATGGAAAACAGGTATAAAAATCAATCAGACCCGTTTAATCGGATTGATAGGGTCGGTACAGGTCCAAGCCCGTATTATTGACATGCCTACTTCAAATTATCCAAATTAAGGTAGAGAAGGACCCCCCCTTGCAGGGATATCCTTATGATATCAAATGAACCATAGTATTTAAATCACATAAAGAAAACAAGGAACTTAACCATGTATAGCTCATGTTAAGATCTCCCACATCCAAAATGTGATCATATAATACCTAGAGGAATTCATTTCACCCAGATACATCTTTTCCTTAAACAACCTTCACTTGGTAACAAAACTACACATCTTAGGCCCGGTTTACCGGTTGGAAAAACAAAGGAAGGAAAAGTGTATGAGCCCCTGATTCAGTTTTCGGGCGTTTTTTGAGCTTTTCGCTTAGACTTCTGATGCAGCATTATAGACACAAAAAGCTAAGGTGGAGGGGCAATTTTCCCTCTTAGCTTTCACAGCAAACAAAAGGAGTGGTGGGGAGGAAGACCCCATGGTACCCACAGTCAAAGCCAAAAAACCCCAGTTTTTGCCCACTTTCAGGCCAAACAAAAAGGGGCTTAGGGGATGAATACATAAATCTAGTTCAACGTCTCACTTAAGCCACAACTGCTCATCCTGTGCCCAAATATATATCCCTCTAGTATGGTGTCTAATGCCAAGGTTTCGGAATTAATTACCTGTGCTAATGGATCATATTGATGGGATGAGACCAAAGCATTAACAATATTGCCATCCTCCTGTAATGCACTCCTCTGATCTCTATCTTGTCCCCAGACTGACCAACAGAACACTGTTACCTGAATGACATATCATTCGGGTAAATATACGTTTCTGAAGCTTATCGCAAATTCTTGGGGCACCGGGCTTCACAGCATCGAAACACTCGATTTCATTTAATTCATCGCGTAGTGGCCTCTCCTAAGTTGTCACATCATGTATTAGAAGTTCTCAATTGTATCCTCCCTACTAGACAATTTCTTGTAACTCGAGGCCTGAACATCGACCTACCATGCAAAACTCCTGAAAGCCCTGAAACAACTAAACATGTTATATGGGTATGTCCACTTGCTCTATAGTTATGGGTTTTTGCTGCGAGTTTCTTGCAACAACCTCTCTGATCCTCCTATCAAGCTTAGGATGGTTAGCTACACTGCATGAGCCAGAAACCAATCGTGGTGGATAAAAATTAGCTTCTATAAGCAATTTGGGGCGCTCCTCAGATGGTACCTGTCAGAGCATACACAGAAAAAGACATCTTTTAGATTAGAAGCACTAGTGTGGTCCCGGCCTAGACCATTCTTAGTCATGAGAATCAGTATGTGAAATGAAAAAGAAAGACCAACAGAGGACAATTGTCGGGTAGTGGATAGAGGTGCTGCGCAGAGGACAATTGCAAGCATGGTAAGAAGGACCGATAGATAATAACTGCTTTTGTGTGGTGGAAGGAAGGACCGCACAAAGGACAATTATGGGCGTGTTAGTGTGGCGATAGAGGAGAACTGCCTGTTAAAGAGTATTGTATGCATATCATCTCACTTAAGAAACAGTCTTGAGTGATACTTATTACTTTAAGTGTTACTTTATGCTATTTGCTTGCTCACTTTTCACCAAAATGATCTAAGGGCATAACCCATGAAACAAGATAAGATGAGAAAGTCATTACCTTTCCTTAGCCAAAAACAATCTTTATTGCACTCACTAATTAGCCTAACTAAAAATCAACTAGACGTTGGCCCTAGGGACATCTCGAACTCAATAGAAGATTGACCTTGAGAGGAAGTTGTTAGAGTTTAACTCTAGTGAAATCGGTGTCTAAGGTTGGAGATTAAGAGACACGATCCTCAAAAACTAGTGGTTTGGCATAATTAAGGCTCGTTGCTCTGCACGGGTATCCCCACTGAGTTTTGCCCCTACCTGGCCAATTAACCTATGGTTAGATTACTGCAATAACCCTCTCCTGGACAGTCAACCAGTTAGGAGTCATCTAGGTATAAGGTCTACCCTAACATAAGCTTGATTTTTCTTTCTTTTTGTTTGTTTGTTTGTTTGTTTTTTGTTTTTGTTATTTATGAAATAGATTATAACCCTAATTCTTTCTATGCAAATATGAATCCGTCTTTTATCCCGACTTATTTTGACTCAGATATCTCCAACCTGACTGTAAATAACATGACCAACCAAGTATACAAGATTCGCTTTATTCGACTCAATATTTCCCCAATCCCAGAATTATGAGCAGGATTGGAACAATAATCTCCACTCTTCATCGAGTCAGTGGGGATACACTTCCCCCGAGTCATATTGTCAACCACCTTTTCCACAATCTTTCTAATATCCGCCTCCATATACTCCTTATCAAGATCAACCCATTGAAGAAAAATCTAAATTGATAAAGAGTGTTGAAGCCTAGATTGAGTCCCAAAGCCAATTTCAATATATGATAGACTCATAATTCCCTCACAATTTTCGAGACCAAGATTCATACTCCCTTTTTCAAGTCCCAATACAACAAAACGAAGAACCGACTGACTTGAAAAATAGTATAAAAGCAATGATTCAGTCCCAAAATAATTCCAACTTGTTTATCAATAGGGCAAAATTAGAAATGAGTTAGTTGTTAAACACATTAGATAATAGGAATGAGAAAACACTACTTAAAAAAATTTGACTATTCCTGATTTCCCCAGCCATATTGATAAAACCAAGAATCATGGTGTCTTGAAAGTTTTAACCATGATTCAATTTCATCACACTATCTTGAACTTAATAAATAACAAATCTTTGACAAACTGGCAAGTTATCACTTCAATGAGATTGGACTTGAACATGAATGTGACCCCGATCTTCAATTTTCTGATTCGATTTCAAATTTTGAATCAATGTCGACTCCTATATCTCTACCCGATTTAAATCACATTTCCAAGATACTATTGATTCTTGTACCTGTAAATGTTGAACTTGAGTCACCTATCTTGTAAAGTTACATTTCAATGATGGAAAATGAATGTGAAAATTAACTATTTGATTTGGATCCAACTCTTGAACCAAACTCAACTCTTGAACCTCGACTTGATTTAAATCAACTCTATGAGTCCATATTGGGTCCAGTACCTTTCACTCTTGAGTCCAAATCAACTGCTTCACCAAATCATATTCCATTGTTGGACGAAGGTGTGGGACAATATAACTCCGAGATGATTTACTAAGATTGGTCATTTAACCGAGATGATTATCATGATAGGATCTTGCATGATCCTATTCAATTTGGGTGTTATAAAAATTTTAACGAGTTAGAGGTCAAAAGTGGGTTCTTGCGAACTCAACATTCATTAGATTGAGCAGCAATGTTTGCACCAATCAAACAGCCATCGGAACCACCTTGAGGTGACATTTTTCCTTCCCTCTCTGTTTTTCATGCATATATATATTTCATTCATACATTGAGTACAATGCATGAGATAGGTGTGGGTGAGGGTTTAATTAACATAGGTTTTTCTTTTTTTGTATAAATTTAAAAAAAACTTTTTCTTTTTTTTAAAAATTTTTTGAAGTGAAAAATAATATTTTGACTTATTTTTGTAAGAAAATTAAGTTAATCTTAAAGATTATGGGAATCATAATTAGGATTTCTTAGTACTTACTTGAAATAAGAGTATTTGTTTAATTTCTAGGTTTAGAAAGAAAATTTGAAAAGTAATTTGATCTTGATTTTTACCTTAATGAAATATGCACTCTATACATGCACTTACACACTTAGGATTCAAACCAAAGACTACTGTGCCTTTGGGGGAAAAAGGAATATATATATCAAAATTCCTCTGATTAAACTGGATAATTGTGCCTCATAAAGCATAAATATTCATGCTAAAACGAAATTCATATTATCAATAAAACCCTTAGTTTTGTGACCTTGTTTTCTTGAATCCTTAAGTCCAAGTAGTATTTTCTTACCCGGTGCCCTAAGACCGTCCAGTTTGGGAGTCACCGGCTAAAGGTTCTTAACATGGGCGAATTAGAAAGCCTTATAGAACTAATGGATAATATCGCAATATACATATTAATAAGATATAAGAGTTGGAGTTGAAGTATCCCAAGTCATATATTCACAGTTACAAAAGTTAATATGATTTAGGCAAAAATAATAAACTAAATGAAAAATACAATTGGAATCCTTATCTTCATTGATAACAAGTTCTTATATAGGGACTAAGTTTAGAAATGAATAGTTTGGTGATCCTATGACTTATAAATCGCTTAATTTTTTTGCATTATTCTTCAAAGATTTTTCTCTCTCTTTAAAAATGTGTTTTCGAAAATATTAACACTTTATTTTTCTTTCTTTTATGAATTTTATGGATGTAATCTACTGAAAACCCTAAAGAGACTATAACTCTTATTCTAAGAGAAACCTAGAGGTTTAAAGGCTTGTTGCACATACTCAGTACTGTCGCTTGACTTGCGAAAGTGGCTCAATAATCTCTTAGTCTTTTAATATTTGCACAGGACCAGCAAAAGATAGGTGTGGGGGTATGATTATTCACGTACATTGCATATTTTATGTCATATTTTCAAATTTATTTTTACTTAACATCTGCTATTTAATTGTTTAATTGTCTAATGGTGTACAGGTTGTAAATAATGGAAAAAGAGAAGAAAAATCACCATATATACTAAATAAATTAGATTTTCAAGGATAAGATTCTCTATTTCAAAATTAAAAGGATATTCTGAAGATCCAACAGGCTTAAAAGAATTCTAAACGGAAACAACAGAACAGAGGGGGTCTCCCATTCAAAGCGTTAATCCAACGACCATAAAATCACCGTGAAAATGCTAGAGTTTCCACGGCAGTATTTTGACCGTTGGGTTAGCGATTTCGTCTGCATCTTCCACGCCCTTTGCCACTTCTCTCCTTTTATGAATATAGCACCAGAGAAAAGCAGAAGACATAAAGTGAAAATACACCTAGAGGGGGGTGAATAGGTGTGTTAGCTAATCTAATGATGAATGATGCGGAATTAAAAATTATTTAAGTAAACTAAAGCTATTAAGTTAAACACACAAAGTTAACACAAGAGTGTAGCCAAATTCCCAGTGAATGGCTCTGGACTATCTCCTCAAGATTCCTGTAGATTAAGAGTTGAGGTGCCCTATGGCTCTCTTGGTTGAATACAAGTGTGAGCAAACAATCCCAAGCATATATCAATTGAGCACAAGTATATTAAGTATATAAAAGAGATAAACAATATAAACATGCAAAATATAAACACAAGTGTGAGAGAGAGAGAGAGAGAGAAAGCAATCGCAAACACAGGAGAATTGTTTCGATGTTCGAGCACCCTTGCTCTACGTCCCCGCCTTCAACACTATGAAGGATTTCCACTAGAATTGATTCCACTGGATCACTCGGTACCGTTACACCTACAACGAGTTCACCCTAGAACTTTTGGACTCACTAATCCCTCTCTTATTCCCGCAAGAACAACACACGCAAGCACACTAGCCTGCTGAGGCCGCACCTCTACACCGAGCTCCTACAAGAACTCGTCACAACACGAACCCGCAAGTTCGTCTCCTCAAGTATAAAGATGAACACTTGGTGACTCTACACTTTGATCACCTAAAAACACTCTCATAACAAAGATCCCTAGAGGATTGATATAGCAATGGAAAGCTCAAGTATGTGTGAGAAAACAATATAGAGTAGTGGAGAAAAACTCAAGAAATCTCTTTCGTAAAACACTCTTGAAAAACTCTCCTATTGATATGAAAGTATTAACCCAATAACAAATGGAGAAAACCTCTAAAAGAGATGAGAAAAACTAGCTTGAAAACCCACTCAAAATCTTGAGTAAAACAGCCTCATTTTATAGACTCCCAAAAACTAGCCCCTGGGGTCAAAGTCAGCAGAAAACTCTGTTGTCGGTCGACCGGCCAATGGTCATATTTTTGATATTACATCCTGCCGATTGACCGCCCGGTCGACCGTGCCTGGGTTTTGACCTACGGGTCGACTGAGACCAGATCCAGAGAGCAATGCTCTCTGGACGGTCGACTGGGACCATAGCTGTCAACCGCCCCGTCGACCGGCCCTCAAGCCAATATGGCTGTGCATGTTTTGTGCACATCGATCAACCGCCCGGTCGACCGACTTCTGACTCGGTCAACCGGCCGATCGACTGGCAGAAGGCCTGGTCAGAAATTTTTGGGGATAAAAACTTGGTCTTTTAACTTTAATAAAATCCCATAAAATCACATAAAATCTACAAAAATAAGTTATTTTAAATACTTTGAAGTACAAATATGTGTGATCAAAATCAACACAACAAATTTTTTGAATCATTTTTGTAACAACATAGAAATTTAGCTTTAAATAAAAATCTGTATTTTTCAAAAACAACCTCCAAATTGAAAAATGATTTTTTTGAAACTTCTTCAAATACAAAAACAAGATATTTTAAACACTTTTGAAGCTTAGACTGTATGTGTATGATCCAATACACATATAAGATGAAATATCTATGTTTTTGATAGTAAGATCTAAAATAGGTTTGATAAATTCAAACTCAAACACATGATATAGAAAATATCAAATAAGTTTTCTAAACATTTGAACCAACAATATGTATGGATAAAATTCAAAATACATATAAACCATATAAACTTGTTTTGATGAACTCTAATCATGAAACACAAGGATGTATATTTTGAAGCTCAAAAATCAAAACGGTATTTTCTAAAATCAAAACTATTCTTATGAAAACACTATATAAATTTTTTGTGTGTGTGTATATGAACTTGAGCAATCCACACTAATCTATCATTTATATTTTATCTAAAAATAAATCTTAATACTTACAAACATGACATTAGTCTTTTTGAAAATCTTCTCTTGAAAATCTTCTCTCCTTCTTGACTTGGTCAAAACATTGATCTAATGAGCAAGACTCCTCTTGAGTATTTGATGCGAGCTTGATGCGCGAGCTCTTGAATCTACACGTGCTAGCTTCAAAACTTGACTTTGAATCTTTTGTTGAAGCTATATACCGACTAAGATCTTGATCAAATATCTAAAACTTATTAAATACAAGATCATTAGTATTATAACTACATGAGTTAATCATCACCAAAACTAGAGTGAAAGGCCTTTGGGCCAACAATCTCCCCCTTTTTTATGATGACAAAACTTATGGAGTTATATATGCATGGATTAAAGATAAGCTTCATAGAAGCTCCCCCTAAAATCATGCATAGCAATAAACAAATAGATATACAATGAAAGTGCATAAACTAAACACAAACATATATGCATAAACAAAGATAAAAACATGCATATATAAACTCTCAAAAATTCTTCTCCCCCTTTTTTTGTCAATTCATCAACAAAAGGGTGAGGACATTAAACAATAAAGATGTATATGTGATATACATTCATGAAGAGGAGAGACGTAAAGTTAGCTCCCCCTGCATACATGCATTACATGAAGAATGGATGACTAGACCCTAACCCACATAAAGCATAATAAACAATGTATAAGCGGAGATGTCAAGCCCCTACACACGTGTACCACATAAAGAAGAGAGGTCAAGCTCCTCAATATGAGATACACTCAACATAAATTTATATATAGAAGAGATGTTAAGATCCCCTTGCATATAGGCAATATATATCAACAAATTTTAAAATAAATTTTTGATAATATTTAAAACAAAATTTTGAAATTTCTTAAGTCAGCAAAATAAATTTTGATATCAATAGAATCAAATTATAGTTGACAAAAAACAAAAGTTGATACTACTTGAAAAAAAATTTAAAGATACCGATAGTAGATTTTGATACCAATTGAAGATGATACATAAAATATATTCTGATATCAAATAAATACCAATTGAAATCAATGTATAAGCTTGTATATATACCAATTAACATTTAGAATAAACTCAAACTTGCCATAAATATAATTTGTGCTTTAAGAATATAAATATATTGTAAAATAAGCACAATCAAATCATATATGTATGTATGAAAATGAAAATACCAATTAAAATTGATACTAATTGGAATTTGAATCATACATATATAAGAAAAAAATATGAGTATACAAACAAAAAATTCCTCGAAGATCAAGTGTATAACTCATACCTACCACCCTTTCATGCACAAGATAAAGATATTCAATAAGGGATACAAGATATGGTCTCCCAACCATCCGCCCTTTAAGGGTAGAAATTTTCAAAATTAAGATTTGAAAATAGTTGTAGATTGAAAACTCTACCAAATGAAGAACAAATAACTAGTTTAAATTAATTTTTAAAATAACTAGTTAAAGATCCTTCAAACATGAAAACAAATTCCATGAAGCATGCTAAATACACAAGAGTTGACACTCAAAATGTATAAAGCTCTTAAATGCTCATGAAAATAAGGTCATGAGTAAACAAAAGAAATGTGAGTGCACAAGAATCATGTGAATAGCATATTCATGAAAATAAACAATAAAGCTCAAAATACCAAAACATATGAAAATCATAAAAAATTAATTTTTAATCAAAATTTAAACAAACTTCAAGGTATATGTATGTTCTATTAAAACTAAAAATAAACATACATATCTCAAACACAAACAAGTCCAAAATAGAATTTGCAAGAAGGAAAGTGACTCATGGGTATATATGTATATTTACTAGTTTTAGACAAAAATAACATATACATGAAGTAAAACAAAAAAATAGGAAAAATAAGTATAAATGAAAGAATTATCAAAACTAGGTTATACATGTACATGTAATGAGTACAAATGAGCAATGAAGTACAAACACATAATAATCAAGTATATATCACTACTTGTACACATATAGACACAAGTTTTAACGAAAACTACATCTAAACAAGTATTCACCACATGAAGTACAAAACACGAGCATAAAACCAAAACATGCTAAAAATTATTAAATGAAAGCATGTAAATAAAAATGAGAGTTAGAGATAGTTATCAAACCACATGCACTATTCTCTAAGCCTCCAAACCATAGTGGTTCTCCCACCAAACATTCTTGATAGCGATGCATCAATAGGGTATGTTCATCGAGCTCCAACACACCCAACCATCAAGGCACCATTCCTCTCACGTTATATGATAGCCCACACCTACATCAAACACAAGTGGTGAAAATTTTGGTACCCATTTTCTTTTGGGTCCACGGGGGTTAGCATCATAAGGAACCGAAACATTTTTATTTGTAGAATTTACATGATTTATCTTATCAAAATAAAACTTTGCTAAATGACCTTTGCGGCCACAATGTGTACATTTGTACACACTAACATGCATATGAGTGGTGTGAGAGTGATAATGGAGTGCATATGTATGCCGTGGGGTTTGTGCATGAGCATATAAAATTTGTTTCTTGCGAAACATGGATTCCAATCTATTATGGTTAAATGCACATTGGCTCAAAGTAGAGACAAACAATCAATATTCTTTTTCATGATGCAAATATCATTATCAATCTTGGAAGAAGAAACATGAAAAACAAAATCCTTATTCTTTTTAGAAATATTTTCTTTTTCTTTTAAAACATTTTTCTTTTTCAAAGATTTATTTTCATTTAAAATAATTTCTTTTTCTTTTTCCACCAAATTAACTTTACTTTTCAAAGAATTATTTCCTTCACAAATCTCATTTAATTTTGAAGACAAGAAAATATTCTCCTTTTTTAAATATTCATTTTCTTTTGAAACACATGCAAATTTATTTTTAAAAGAATTATTTTCTTTTAACAGAGAAGTGTTTTCCTTTTTCAACTTATCATATTTTTCAAGAAGTTTTTAACAAAAAGATGTTAGCTCATCAAAAGGAATGTCAATATCTTATTCTAGCTCGGATTTGGAATTTATCTCAAGGGGTCTTCCCCTTGGGTCATATAGCATTGTTAGAAGCATCGCTTCCATCATCCGAGTCGCTCCCCATATAGTATTACTTTTGTTCATCAAGAGCGACAAATATGTTCCATACTATAAAAGCTGAATCAAAGTTAGCAACCCTACATAAATAATCATCATTTAGGGTACTCTTTAAAGCATGAATGGCTTTTGAAGTAGCCTCTAGATATTTTTCATTTAAACAATATGAATTCTTAATAGTGGCAAAATAAACATGAATCCCTAGGGCTTTAAGGTACATTGACATCTTAACTTTTCAAGTTTGGATGTTAAGAATATCAAACATAGGAGGTAACATGATATCCATATGTGTGTGTTCAAATATAGTGATTAGTTAAAATGAGGATCTTTAACTCAAGATACTTAAACTCAAATCAAGAGCACCAAGCTCTGATACCAATTGAAAATACACCTAGAGGGGGTGAATAGGTGTATTAGCTAATCTAATAATGAACGATGCAGAATTAAAAACTATTTAAGCAATCTAAAGCTATTAAGCTAAACATACAAAGTATAATACAAGAGTGTAGCTGAATTTCTGATGAAGGGCTCTAGACTATCTCCTCAAGATTGTAGATTAAGAGTTGAGGTGCCACTATGGCTCTCTTGGTTGAGTACAAGTGTGAGCAAACAATTTCAAGCATATATCAATTGAGCACAAGTATATCAAGCATATGAAAAAGATAAACAGTATAAGCATGCAAGATATAAACACAAGTGAGAGAGAGAAAGCAATCGCAAACACGGGAGAATTGTTTCGATGTTCGAGCACCCTTACTCTACGTCCCCGCCTTCAACACAATGAAGGATTTTCACTATAACCGATTCCACTGGATCACTCGTGCTGTAACACCTACAACGAATTCACACAAGAACTCTTGGACTCACTAGTTCCTCTTTTGTTCCCGCAAGAACAACACACGCAAGCACACTAGCTTGCCAAAGTCGCACCTCTACACTGAGCTCCTACAAGAAATCGTCACAACACGATCCCGCAAGTTCACCTCCTGAAGTACAAAGATGAATACTTGGTGATCTCTACACTTTGATTACCTAAAAACACTCTCACAACAAAGATCTCTAGAGGATTGATATAGCAATGGAAAGCTCAAGTATATGTGAGAAAATAAGATAGAGTAATGGAGGAAAACTCAAGAAATCTCTTTTGTAAAACACTCTTGAAAAACTCTCCTTTTGATATGGAAGCATTAGCCCTAAAAGAAGTGGAGAAAACCTCTGAAAGAGATGGGAAAAACTAGCTTGAAAACGCACTCAAAATCTTGTGTAAAATAGCCCAAAACAGCCTCATTTTATAGACTCCCAAAAACAAGCCGTTGGGGTCAAAGTCAGCAGAAACTCAGTAGTCGGTCGACCGGCTAACGGTCATATTTTTGACGTTGCAGCCTGCCGGTCGACCGTGCCTGCGCTTTGACCTACCAGTCGACTGAGACCAGATCCAGAGAGCAATGCTCTCTGGGCGGTCGACCGATCGGTCGATCAGGGCCATACGGTCGACCAGCCCTCAAGCCAATAGGGCTGTGCACGTTTTGTGCACATCGGTTGACCGCCCGGTCGATCGTCAGAAGGCCTGGTCGGAAATTTTAAAGATTAAAACTTGGTCTTTTTAACTTTAATAAAATCCCATAAAATCAACAAAAATAAGTTCTTTGAAATACTTTGAGTACAAATATGTGTGATCATAAATCAACACACATTACGAACTTTTTGAACCATTTTTGTAATATAGAAATTTAGCCTTAAACAAAAATCCGTATTTTTCAAAAATAATCTCCAAATTGAAAAATAATTTTTCTGAAACTTTTTTCAAATACAAAAATAAGATATTTTAAACAATTTTGAAGCTTAGAGTCTATGGGTATGATCCAATACACATATAAGATGAAATATCTATGTTTTTGACAATAAGTTCTAAAATAAGTTTTGATAAATCTAAAACTCAAACACATGATATAGAAAACATCAAATAAGTTTTTCTAAATATTTGAACCAATAATATGCATGGATGAAATTCAAAACACATATAAACCATATAAACTTGTTTTGATAAACTCTAATCATGAAATAGAAGGATGTATACTTTGAAGCTCAAAAATCAAAACGGTATTTTCTAAAATCAAAACTATTCTTATGAAAATACTATAAAAATTTTGTGTGTGTGTATATGAACTTGAGCAATCCACAACTAATCTATCCTTTACATTTTATCTAAAAATAAAACTTAACACTTACAAACATAACACAAGTCTTCTTGAAAATCTTCTCTTGAAAATCTTCTCTCCTTCTTGACTTAGTCCAAACCTTGATCCAATGAGCTATACTTTTCTTGAGTGCTTGATGTGATCTTGATGCGCGAGCTCTTAAATCTACACATGCTAACTTCAAAACTTGACTTTGAATCTTTTGTTAAAACTATACACTGACTAAGATTTTGATCAAATATCTGAAACTTATTAAACACAAGATCATTAGTACTATAACTACATGAGTTAATCATCATCAAAACTAGAGTGATGGACCTTTGGGCCAACATAAAGTTGAGTTTAACTTAGGCTTTCATTCTAGGATTTAGGTTAGGATTTTGTTATTAGTTTATCAGAATGTAATCTTCATTTATTTTCTTTTGTTATTCTAATTTATTTCAGAAAAAAGAGAGACAGAGAGAGGAAAGTTGTAATTTGTAATTAAAGTGACTTCAAAGAGAATTCAACTCTTACAATTCATCATCTTGATTCTTGATATGTGTCTTTTCTTTGCTTATTCTTTGTTTATTTGAATTCTTTTTGCGGCTTACTAAATCTCTACCCTCTACTCTCTACTTTTGATCAATTTTGTGACCTAGTTGAATCATTTACATGCCTTAGTTTAAGCCTTGCACTCTGCGATTGTTTTTGAAGGCACATGAGGATGGGTATTGGCTTTTAACTCTTCTTTAGAAATTAATTTTTAAACTTTTTTTTATTCCATACTAGATTTTCTTGATGGTTTAACATTCAAATTTAAGAATAGTGTGTAAAAGAAGTTTCATTCTTTACTATCTTGCTTGGACACTTGTCGATGATCCATATTGAGGCATGAATCTTTCAAGATGTAAGGAGTTAGTAGATTAGTGAGCCTAGATTTCTTTTTCTTTTCCAAAACTGATTTTCTTCTCTCGTGTTTTCTACCATTTTCCCTAAATCCTAATTTTCTTTTGTTTTGTTTTCTTTTTCTCAATACATAACTTCCATTAAATTGTATTCTTTTAACTTTTTCTTTTCAAAACAGAAAAATAACTTAATTTTAATAAAGTACCGAAATGCTTTCATCGCATCCCTCCTATTGGATCACGATCCGCATAGCCATTTTGCTAGTGCGGTAGTATTGAGAAAATCATAGCACCATTTTTAATCTCTAATTTCAAAACCCGTTTCTATGCTTGATTTTACTCCGATCAAATTTTGGCGCTATTGTCATGGAGAGAACGGTATTTTTTATGATTTAAAAAATTTGTTTTTCGTATTAGTGTTCAGGAAGACATCCGGAACAACTATCATTACAGAAGACACCTTACTGCTCTGTGCCTCTGCTCTAAAAAGTAGAGCACAGAAGCTCAAATTTGTGCCATGTTTTCTCTACTGTTACCGCATAAATGCAACAAATATCTTTGACTACTGACACAACTTTTTTGCAGGACATACAGAATTGCAAATAAAGTCTTCTGCTATTGTTAGTTTTTTTGTTTCATTAATTATGATCACTATTTTAAATTCAATAGTAACCGATTGTTTGAGTTGTTTAAAAATGGTTATACTTGCATCTTAGGTGTTTGTCTAATTTTGTTTATATTTAATTATTGTTGAAGAGTGTTGGAGACAAAGTATGTATGGATAGCATCTAGCTTAAGACATATTCTTGAGTGATACTTATTGCTTTGAGTGTTGCTTTATGCTATTTACTTGCACAGTTTACACAAAATGATCTAAGGTCATAACTCGTTAAACAAGATAAGGTGGGGAGTCATTACCCTTCTTTATCCCAAAAATCATCCCCACTCCACTCACTAATTAGCCTAACTAAAAACCGACTAAAGGTTGGCCCTAGGGACATCTCGGACTTAATAAGAGATTGACTTCGGGAGGAAATTGTTAGAGTTTGACTCTGGTCAAATCAATGTCTAAAATTGTGTATTAAGAGACACGATCCTCAAAAATCAGTGATTTGGTGTAATTAAGGCCCATTGCTCTGCACGAATACTTTCCACTAAGTTTCGCCCCCTACTTAGCTGATTAATTTGTGGTCAAATTACTGTAATAACCATCTCCTAGACAGTCAGCCAATTAGAAGTCATCTAGGTCTAAGGTCTACTCTAACATAGGCTTATTTTTTTATCGGTGGACTGGTAGAAAAACTCTTGTAAAATCTTATCTAAACCCTAATCAAAAACCCTATTTATAGATTCATATGAAATGCACTACGATCATGATCACAGTAGACTTTTGATGTAATTTTTGTTATAATTTTTACAATTTTTGATGTAATTTTTGTTATAATTTTCTCCACCAACTCCCCCAAATTGAGAAGATATTTGATGTAATTTTGTTGCTCTTTGTATGAAAACCTAATTTTTGTTGCTCTTGAAAAATGCCCAATCCTGTGACTCTCTTATGCTAAGGGATGCACACAAACTATTTGGAAAAAAATGTCAAACAGAATGTGAAGCATATTAGCATGTTGCATACTTAAGTGAGGCTGTGCTATTAAGTATTAAGTAGTTTTGACAGAGAGTGACAGCATTGAAACTCAATTTTGATAGTGGGCTCATAGCAGAAAGAGCAACATTCACAGTGAAAAGAGTCTCCTTCCATCGTGTCCTCGAATCAATCAAAATCAAGCCTGGTGTCACTGTACACAACATTCTCTTTCAGGGTATATGTGAAAAATGCGATGTAGATACTGCCCGCAAAATGCTCAACGAAATGCACTGTGATTAGGTTTATAGTGGATTTCTGATATAATTTTTGTTATAATTTTTGATGTAATTTTTGTTATGTTATTTGTTGTAATTTTCTCCATCAGCTCCCCAAATTGAGAACATAATTGATGTAATTTTTGTTGCTCTTTGTATGAAAACATTATAATTTTTGTTGCTCTTGAGAAATGCCCAATCCAACCTCCCAAAAAAGAGTGCTGGAGACAAAGTATGTATGGATAGCATCTAGCTTAAGACATATTCTTGAGTGATACTTATTGCTTTGAGTGTTGCTTTATGCTATTTACTTGCACAGTTTACACAAAATGATCTAAGGTCATAACTCGTTAAACAAGATAAGGTGGGGGAGTCATTACCCTTCTTTATCCCAAAATCATCCCCACTCCACTCACTAATTATCCTAACTAAAAACCGACTAAAGGTTGGCCCTAGGGACATCTCGGACTTAATAAGAGATTGACTTCGGGAGGAAATTGTTAGAGTTTGACTCTGGTCAAATCAATGTCTAAAATTGCGTATTAAGAGACACGATCCTCAAAAATCAGTGATTTGGTGTAATTAAGGCCCGTTGCTCTGCACGAATACTTTCCACTAAGTTTCGCCCCCTACTTAGCTGATTAATTTGTGGTCAAATTACTGTAATAACCATCTCCTAGACAGTCAGCCAATTAGAAGTCATCTAGGTCTAAGGTCTACTCTAACATAGGCTTGTTTTTTTATCGGTGGACTGGTAGAAAAACTCTTGTAAAATCTTATCTAAACCCTAATCAAAAACCCTATTTATAGATTCATATGAAATGCACTACGATCATGGTCACAGTAGACTTTTGATGTAATTTTTGTTATAATTTTTGCAATTTTTGATGTAATTTTTGTTATAATTTTCTCCACCAACTCCCCCAAATTGAGAAGATATTTGATGTAATTTTGTTGCTCTTTGTATGAAAACCTAATTTTTGTTGCTCTTGAGAAATGCCCAATCCTGTGACTCTCTTATGCTAAGGGATGCACACAAACTATTTGGAAAAAATGCCAAACAGAATGTGAAGCATATTAGCATGTTGCATACTTAAGTGAGGCTGTGCTATTAAGTATTAAGTAGTTTTGACAGAGAGTGACAGCATTGAAACTCAATTTTGATAGTGGGCTCATAGCAGAAAGAGCAACATTCACAGTGAAAAGAGTCTCCTTCCATCGTGTCCTCAAATCAATCAAAATCAAGCCTGGTGTCACTGTACACAACATTCTCTTTCAAGGTATATGTGAAAAAGGCGATGTAGATACCGCCCGCAAAATGCTCAACGAAATGTACTGTGATTAGGTTTATAGTGGATTTCTGATATAATTTTTGTTATAATTTTTGATGTAATTTTTGTTGTGTTATTTGTTGTAATTTTCTCCATCAGCTCCCCCAAATTGAGAACATAATTGATGTAATTTTTGTTGCTCTTTGTATGAAAACATTATAATTTTTGTTGCTCTTGAGAAATGCCCAATCCAACCTCCCCAAAATTGAGAAGATATTTACATTGAATCAAAGATTGTGTACACTGAGGAAAAGAAAAAATACATTACCAATACACAACCGTACCCACTACCACTCTCCGCTTACACCAACGAATCCACCAAACTAACATCTTTGCCAACATATCACCCTTATAATGATTGGTTGCCTTTAAGGAGTCGGCAAGATGGCGGCGACATCGATGTGGTGGAGGCAAGCTTGTCCGGGCGGCTACGACATCGATGGGGTGGCGGCGATCTCGTCAGGGTAACCACGAGCTCCATAGGGCGGCAACGAGCTTGTCAGGGGGCAATGAACTCCATAGGGCAGTGGCAAGCTTGTCAGGGCCACGATGATGATGAGAAGGTGGCAATGAGATTTGGGGAGAGAGACTGAGATCGGGGGGAATCGAGAGAGAGGAGAGAAGGATTGAGCTGGGGAAGAGAGAGGGGTTTATTTGGGAAGAGAGAGAGGTTTATTGGGTGGAGATAAAGATTTATTTATAAAATATCATTGTTCTAATCTCTGCCCAATATGGGATTGAGAATCAGCCACATCACCGCTAGCTGAGAATCTCTCAGCTGGCCATTGAGATATCTCATATATATATTTGTGTGTGTGTGTGTGTAGAGAGAGAGAGGCATTTGTACCTTAGTCGCCAGCTGAGAGACTCTCTCAGCTGGTACTGCGACCTTGGTCGCATTCCTAAAATATTTTAGATATTCTCAGTCTAATTTTGCATTGTGACCATAGTAGCAGTCCTCACAAAACACTACAATCATGATAGTAGTCCTCATAAAAAATATGCGATCATGGTAGCAGTCCTGTAATATCCTAAAACTAGGTGATATTAAGAGGCATTAAATAAATAAATAAGAAAGATTAATAATTAAGAATAAAACATTTAATAATAATAAATATTATGACCCAAAACCCGCAACTTATGTTACTATCCAATAGGTTAGATTTTTATACTTAAACCAATTAAGGAACCCAATCCAAATAGAATTCTTTTTCTTAACTCCTTATCACTTTAAATCTTTGAATACCTAAAAATAAAAGAAATTAATTTAAGTTCGTTCAAAATTCTTGCTTATCAAAAAATACACCCAAATCAAGCACAAACTCAATCCAAATACCCCAAATTTCAGGCCAAACCCAAACTATAACCTAACCCAACTTAAACCCACCTATGGCCTATTTAAACCCTCTCTTTTGTGCCCTTTAAAACATAGACAAAATTAACAAAAAAGAGAGAGAGAAACCTAACATTCAGTTCTAAGAGGCTAAAGGGAAGCTAAAGAAAGAGTCAGATTGCTAGAAGAAATCCTAGATAGAAGCAACAAGTTGTTCTCTTAAGGTTTCAACATAAGGCAAGTACATAGAGTCTCTTCTTTCCTTGATTTTAATCTAATAGAAATTAGGTCTTGAATACTTTTTCATAATCTTTCTCATTGGTCTGATTACATCTAAACTATGCTAGAATCTCAATCATGCATAAGGAATTCATTATGACCGATTGTGGCAAATATCTTATTTTTAGCATTATATTGTTTCTTTTATATTGTTGTGTTCGTCTATGGAGTATGCATGCATGTAGGTATGAATTTAATTCTTTCAAGACATCTGCAAAATTTTAACTATTTGAAAAGAATGTTAAGGCTTAAGTTTTAGTCCTTTTGTCTTTGATGGACTTGTTTACGTAATAGTTTTGCATAATTATTTATGCATAATAAATTCTGAAAACTCTTGATATTATAATACAATGTTATATGAGAAATATTTGCTTTACTGAACATTTGCAGTTCAATCTATGTAATTTTTTTTATTATAATAAAATTGTATTTAGACAATTTTTTGAAAAAAATTCAATTCTGTAAATTTTTGTCCAGTCCTTGGTTACTCTGAAAATTCGATTTTAGTCCTAAAATATTACTGTTTAGCCTCTGTAATATTTGAAAAATATTTTCAGACTTCAAATATTTTTTGTTTAGTCCCTCAGCATTCTTAAATTTTGTTTTTGTCCTGAATAACTGTTGTTCACTCCCTATAATTTCTGAAAACTTTTCCAGTCCTGAAGTATTACTGTTTAGCCCATATAATTTCTGAAAATTATTTTCAGATTTGAAATATTACTGTTTAGTCCTTACAAGTTCTCTGAAAATCATTTCAGTTCAGTTTGTTATTCTAAAATGTAGTTTTCATTTTCTCTTACTTGCAATTTTGGGGGGGAAAAGTACATAATATTTTCTGTAATAATATTTTGTATAAAATTGATTTATACAGTAATAATAATTAATGAAAGATTATTTTCTATACATGTTTTGATTTTAAAATACTTTCTAAGATTAATTTAAAAGTTGATATTTAGATAATCTAAACTAAAATTTTTACTAAATTAGATTTTTAGTCTCTAAATGTAAATCATGAACTTGAGTATAAATAGATTGAGATATGTTATTGTTTGATACTGGAATTTTACACATATTATTGATATTGCCTCAAGTTAATTATTCGTACGAACCGTGCTTAAACAAATTGCTATGTGACGATGAATAACTGACATGACTGACCTTGTTCACGTAGAAGACACTATGATATAAGAATTATGACATAACATTTTAGACATAAACACATGAACATGAATATGAACATGAATATATAAGTTTAAATAATATGGATAAACGCTTGCGTGAAACATGTACTT
Source organism: Agave tequilana (assembly GCA_038442645.1). Taxonomy (NCBI): domain Eukaryota; kingdom Viridiplantae; phylum Streptophyta; class Magnoliopsida; order Asparagales; family Asparagaceae; genus Agave; species Agave tequilana. The sequence goes on along the minus strand of JAVJIF010009205.1, from coordinate 101,160 downwards.
GAAATTATTTGAAAAAGTGGTACATGGTGACTATATGAGCTTGACAAAGGTATGGTGGCATGATTGTTCTTGGTATCTAGTTCACACAAGTATATTCATGTTTTATAATAAAATTGTTTGCAAAATGGCAAGACACGGGGGCTAATGTGGGGTAAATTGATGGTGAAGTGTACCTTAAGTACCCCTGCCTATATCAAGGTATGGTGGTGTGTGTTATTTTATTTTGTATGTCACTTTGTGAGATGGGTTATTGATGAGTTAACTGGGATTATATTTTCATTATCCATGACATGACTTCTCGCTGGGGTACATGGACATTTTTTTCACTAACAATTTTTAAACAAAGATAATCATTGATTGATATACGGGAATAGGTTGTGGTCCCTGACGCAGTCATTTTTTGCGTCTTAGAACCCAATTGACATGCGTAGTAGGTATAGGGTAGTGTACATTCTACTGCGCGTGACAGTTGGGATAGTCTCACCTAATTAATAATCTCTAAGGACATCTTTATAATGAATCTTGCACCGTGTGTTTATTGTGGTAATGACTACTGATTAATTGTTTAGCTATACTTGTTATATTTGACTTACTTCACGCTATGACTATACTTATGCCTTGAGAACGCCCATTTATCATCATAACTCGAATATTGTTTAACTGGTTTCAATAATAAAACATGCTACAAATACATGGTAATGTAATGAAAATAAATATCATATAACTGCATATTACATGTCCTTCCGTTGTTTTTATATATCTGCATGTATTGCATATTCATTTTTCTTGTTTATACTTGTCGGGAGATTCTGACCTCCCGGGGTTTGCTTACCCTAGATAATGGAGAGATCATGGAGACACTGCTGGAGATGAGGAGTACTATTAGGAGCCTGTTGGAGCTCAATAGAATACTTGGAGACTACTTTTAATTATTTGCTTTCATAGATGTATGAATAAGAGAGCTTGGACTCATTTCTCAATATTTGAATTTTTATTCATTATTTGGTTTTGTACCCTTTAGTCGAATAAATTTTTTGATTAGTTTTGTTTCATGTATGTGTACTTCATTTGAACCTAATTTATATACAGCAGATAAAAATAGCATAATTTGCAAGTTAGAGGCTTAGCATGCTCTTTTGAGTGTGTCGCCGGTCCAAGTCACGTTCTTATCTCGGTTTAATGGGAAGCGAGGTGTGACAAATCCTCACAACAGCACCGCGACCATGGTAGCACTGCGACCAAAATCTGTGATTGAGATTCAATCACGTCGCCGCCAACTGAGAGAGTCTCTCAACTGACGGCTGAGGTACATTTTTCTCATGTATATGTGTGTGTGTGTGTGAGAAATATGTACCTTAGCTGTCATCTAAGAGAATTTTCTTAGATGAGGGCTCAAAACTCTAACATTCCGATATTTTTTTTATGATATGACCACACAATATGATATTCATGTATTAAAATGTGTACTTATAAAAACTCGCATGATTTGGAGTTCATTTGATCATGTATCAAATGGTTGTATTTTCTCTCTCTGTGTGTGTGTGTGTGTGTGTGTGTGTGTGTGAGAGAGAGAGAGATAAACTAGCACTGAAACTGATAAATTGAGCTAACTCATGATTCATAAAGTTAACTTAATTATGAATTAATTCAATGTTCAAAAAGATTATGATTTAATTACTTTCACAATAACTTAGAACACTGGGTCGTACGCAATGTAACATATAAGATTTTTAACAAGAAAACAAAGGAATATATGCTTAAAGAGAACATAAAAAATCTTTAGAGATCAGAAAGAAGGAGAAGCAAGATTGAAGATGAAGAGGAGGAGCTGATACATATTCCAACCTAACCATGTGTGTGTGAGAGAGATATGTTTGGTGGTTATTGCTTCATTTCATCCAATAATGTGAGCATCTCCCTCATGCATGTCCATGTTGATCCTTGGCTATTCCACAATAGTTGGAGACCGGGTGGATAGTGTGGCCACTAACTTCTAACCACAAAAAGCAATCCCACACTCAAACTGCAATTGCAACTATGGTTCACACTTCCAAACCCTGCCACATGATGCATCCTTGGCTCTCTTCTCATTCTCACTCATTCACCCACTTGTTTACTCTTTCTAACTTTATTACCATCTTGAATTTTTTATTTTTATACTTTCACTCTTCTTCTTTTTTCCCTCTTTTGAAAGTGAATTTTTCATTAATAAAAAAGGTAGAAATCCAATCTTCAATTTCTCATGATGTGTGCTCATGTGACAAATGATTTTGTCTTGAAAGAAAGATGACAATGGAGAAGAGGAATTCAAAATATTGATAGAGTGCTAGCTTGTGATGAGAAAATCACTTGTTTGATAAATTTTCTCTCTTGTTTACAAGCAAGTCGCATTAACTAATATTTTATCTAAAAGAGATAAAATAATGAAACTATGCACATCAATAAACTACGAGAAGATATTAGATTTCAAATTAACGAGAACATGTGATTATTTTAAGACAATTGTCGTCATACTTCATTAAGACTCATCGGCACTAGCTAGGACCTCATTTGGTTTAAAATTTCTAAGTGGAGTTAGTCAGAGGTTTTTTAATATAAGCACCAAACATGTGATTGATTTTTAGAGAGTCATTCATTTTATTAATGAACTAAATGAAAATAGCATTTTCATTAGTATGTAGAATTTCTATACTTGAATTTGAATGCTTGATGGCTATGCTATTATTGGTACCAAACAGTAGAAATTAGATAATGCTTTTTCTTACCTTGAAAATATATGAGTTACTAATTATGGCCCTCACAATTATTTTTTAACAAAATCAGGAGAAGATGCTCAGTTGCAAAAACAAAGGAACTAGTCAATTAAACAAGTCTTAACCCTTAGATTTGTCAAAGTTTCATATGTTTGATTACAAATCCAGAGAAAACTTGATAAAAAACCTTGTAATTTTTATAACTAGAAAGAATTTCTAGTCTGATTATTACATATTGTAAGATCCCTAGTTAGTAATACTGTATTTTTATTTTTATATTTTTCTAAGTATTTATTTTGATTTGCTAATTATTTTATTATGATTTTTAATCAACTTAATTTATTATTTTCTTTCTTGTGAGTATTATTATTAAATATGGAAATTTATTTTTAAGATAGTAAATGACACTTTGGCTTTATATACTATTACCATTATTTCTTATCAGTATTTTTAATTACTTATTACCATTAGTATTATTATTATTAATATTGTTAGTGTTTATTAATTATTAATAGTGTTCCTAATATTTTTATTTATTATTATTATTAGTGCTACCATTATTTTATTTATTTTAATATTAGTATTATTAGTGGTAATTATTTAATATTATTATTTCTTTTATTATTAAGTAGTAGCATTATTTCTTCTTTCCTTTGGTTCCTATACCCATTATCTTTCCAACCCTTAACCCATTACCCATTATATATCATATTATCCATTTACCTATTTGGATCCTAACCCGCTACCCCGCTAACCCAATAACCCACCCTATATAATCTCTTCTTAATCCTTAACCTAAACCTAATCTCTTCCCTAATCCCCCAATCCCCTCTTCACAGCCGCCCTACCTCCTCCCTTGGCGCACCACTCCTATCCAGCGCCCAGATTGCAGAAGCACCAGGCCGAGCTCTCTCATCCAACCGTGATGCCATCTCCTCCACCACCGTGACACCCCCGAGGCTCGCCGCGAGACTTTGAAAACATGTCGTCACGCCCGATCATAGCCACCTCTTCCTTGGTCTGCTCCATGTCTCGCAACATCCTCCTTAGCCGCAATAACGCCGCTATCACCATCCTCCGAGCAGCACTCCTCCCGGCGAGATCCCCCTCGCTTGCTCTTCACGCCTTGATTCCGGACCCCATTCTCCTCCACTCACCAGTCCCCGAGCTTCACCCTTGGCAGTGCAACACCAGCAGCAGGTCCTCCACCTTGGCAGCCGGAGCTTCTCCTTCACAACCGCCTCCTCCCCTTGCAGACCAAGCCGCCCGCACCCCCCATCAAGCACACCAGCGCAGCGCCCAGGCCAGCGAGCCCCTCCCTGCCTCCTTGCGCGAGGCCAGCAGACCAGCGAGCCCCTCCCTCTTCTCCTTGTCGCAGCCAGCAGCCGCAGCAACTCCAGCGACAGCAACCAGCAGCCGTAGCGATCAGCGCCCCTCTCCGGCGATCTCCGACGAGACGTTGACCTCTCCAGCAGCCCGGAATCATTCCCCTCCTCTCCGGCATTGTCCACGAATCCACCGCGACCTCCGGTGAGCTCCTCGATGGCCGGACCCGAGCCATAGGCGCCCTAGGTGAGTTTCCTTTTTCTCTTTCTCCACCTTTCTGTTTTTATGCACAGTTGGTACTTAATTATATGGGTACTTATATGTTAAGTGCATATGTGCGTGTTTGCTTTCAGGTTGTGCAAATTGAGTGAGATATGTATGAATTAAATAGTGTGTGTATAGGTATATATGTAATTATGTAATAGCATATGTGTAAGTATATAGTATGTATGCATATAATATGTATGTATGTGCACACTCATATAGGTGTATGCATGTGGGTATATGCGTATGTATCTGTATGCATGTGTGAGTGTTAAGCATGTATTTATTTTTATTTGTATGTGTTGGTTGCGTGCTATAGCATTTCGGATTTGTTCGGTGAGATCTGAACCCAGCTTCAGAAGACCCGGACCCGATCTAGACTCGTGCTGTTGTGGACCCGATACAATGGTGATTCGAAGACCGGTCCATGGGATGATCCGTAGATCAGTACCAGTTCATGCAGTGAAGACCAGATAGCGATTTGGTTCCAAAACCGCGTCATTTCATCTGAGTGTTCGTTCTTGTGCATTTCCTTATTTATCGTTGTCTGTATGCATTTACATATTACACTTATCATTTCATGTGACTTTTTGTTATATTATATCAGTTTGATTACTTATACTACTTAATGAGACACCCATGATTGCTCACTTTAATTATCTAGTTCATAGGAGCTTGTATCAGGATCGTTTTCTGTTGGTAGATCGCCGTTGTTGGCTTAGGCCTAGTATTGATATACTGTAGACGAGACTTGACCTTGTTACTGATACAGCTGTGGTAAATCCTAGAATGAATATACACGTTGATTTTGAGGTTGATGGATCATTGAAAAAGGTTAGAGAACTATAGTATGTGAAGTGATTTCCAGTCGTATTGTTTGGTGACACATCTTGATGATAACGATGTTATGTCTGCCATTTTTGGGTATTTTAGGAATTTATTTAGAGCCCTGATCATACACACAGGCAGGGTTATTAGTCGACTTTTCCCTTTTACTAGTCGACTAATACCCCTATTAGTCAACTTATCATAGCTCCTAGTCGATTAAGTTTCTGTTTAGAAAGTTGGGAACTCTCTGTTTGTTGATTGTAAGCTATATTAGTCGACTGGCCATTTCCTATAGTCGACTTACACCTTGTATTAGTCGACTTATTTCTCTTATTAGTCGACTTACACTTTGCATAGTCGACTTATCATATTTGTTAGTCGACTATCCCACTACCCTAGTCGACTTGCTCCTCCCCTAGTCGACTAACATTGGTTCTGACTGCTGTTTGAGATTCTTATGGATTGAGGACTTTACCCTTAGTTATGGTCTTGGCTATAAGTGGATGGATCTGATTTTGAGGAGTAGGTATTGATTGAATTGACCTGACCTGATAGATCTTAGATATATATCTGATATGTTACTCGACTTTGGGACCTTATGTTTGACCTTGTAGAAGTAAGAGTGTGTGATGACTTTGATCAGACTGGAGTGTGAAAATCTGAATAGATGTGTCAGAACATTTGTTATTTCAGTTATTGAGATGTGAATATATTAATGACTTGAGGATCATAGTTGATTGTTAGGGTGAGAGAACTGATCACTGATTATTGATATATTGAGACGGTGGTTTATTTACCAGACTACTCGATATGGATTGATACTTGATATTCATGATGACTATTGAAATTATGAGTTGGCAGATTGATTAATATTGTATTCAGTACAAGTATGAGATTTTGGAACGGTTATATATATGAGATTGTATATTGACTAGAGGTGTCTAAACTGTTACTGTATTATTCATGTTACTGAAAGTTACTGGGACAAGATTGTTTAACCGTAACACCCTGTACAGTCCTATTGTTCATCGTATACACGGTTACTGTTACTGTTCACTGTTACTGATATTGTTCACTGTGTATACGATTACTGATTGACTGTTACTGTACTGTTATCGTTACTGTCATCGCATCGTCCCAGTGTTATAGGTAACATGAGTATTGATTGTTTTTACTAAATTCAATAATAAAGTAATTAAACAACTTACACCGGGATTGGGAAATTGATGGAGGAGACAGCGTCTGTATTTTGGGTGGCCCTAGGATACAAGTTGCGCAGCCGACTTACAGTTCCACTACAGGGTTTCGGGGGATGACTGACATCCCATCTGTTTACTGTTCCATAGTATTACTGTGAGTTTACTGTTCCACAGTGCTACTGTGAGTACAGTTACTGTTACTGACTACCTGGCGGTAGGGCCTGGTTCAGCGCCAGGCATCTGGGCCGTGGTCCCGGGTATGTACGGGACCCACCTAAAGCATGGATAATGTCTCTTCTATTAATTTCAATAACTTAGGACCCTGATTGACACGTATAGTAGGCATAGTATGGGATGCGTCTATTACAGGTGGCAATTGGTGTTCGCTAACATAATAAATAATAATAAATTGTTTATAGTATATTGTGACTGACTATATCACATGACTGTGCATATGTATACTATGATAGACATATGACTACAACTATGACCGGATTGTATATCAGATTAGTGATATTGCTAGGTTACACGTTATGACGTCAGTTGTTTGTTTACAGTTGTTTTACTTGTCTTTTACCTGCACTCTTATTCATGTTATTATTATTCAGTTTCTTGTTTATCATGTTATTTAGTTATCTTAAGTCTGCAGTTATTCTTGTTATTATTTTATACACATTGTTTATATGCACAAGCTTTTCCCTTTACACACACACTCACCAGGTCGCTTTCTGACGATCATGGATTCGCACGTCCAGATATTGGACGCTTTGTTTCTATTGTGCAAGTGTTCGATGAGACCACACATATTGCGAGGAGATTGGAGTTTCCCCCTGATGATTCTGGTATTCTTTCCTTTCTTTATTCCTGTTATTATTCTTTGATTCCTGTACATCATACTTAGCTTTCATTCTATTCCTTATTTCATTTGAGATCATGTATAGCTTTATATGTATTATTGCAGTGATTATTGATTGATCTTGGTTTGGATTTATAGCTTGTTCAGGTTACTTAAGGCTTAGCGTATATACGAGGGGTAATTTCCTCACGTATATACGTCGCCGACCTTCGTCGCGACTCCGTTTCCTCGTATTTTGGGAAGCGGGGCATGACACATATGCTGACCTTATAAGCATTTGACTTCAGCAAAATCAAACTCAAAAATTTTCCATAGGTCCAAAAACTTGTCCTGAAAATGACTTTAACAATAAATGCTAAGAACAGAAATTTTCAATTCTTGTCCTTCAACTTGACAGTAATTCTTTTGGAAAACAGTGAGAAAACTTTGAAAATCTTAATTTTCTAGAAATTTAGCTAAGCTTGTTTGTGACATATAGATTTATAGATGCATGGTTTGTCAAAACTTCTCCTCCTCCTAAACCCTCCCAAAACTACTTATTTGAATAAGACAATTTTTTGAAATAATCCTAATTTTAAAAATAATTATAAAAATACACTCATCCCAAAAATAATTCCAAAAACTGACCTCCCTCGGCCATGTTGGCGCCACGTCGGCCAACGGTCGACTGTGGGTGCCAGCTGGGGGGGGAGTTGGTTCACTGCCAAGGCCGGACTTAAAAATTGGGTAATGAAAATGTCCGGCCTTAGCAAGGCCAGACTTATCTGGAGAGATTTATAGAAGTTCGGCCTTGGCAAGGCCGGACTCCAATCACTTAACCAAAAAAACAAACAGATTCTCGCATGCCATCAGCATTTTGTGTTACAATTTGTATTAGCTAGTTTACAGAGTCTGACTCCGACCTTAGCAAGGTCAGACTATATATGGCAAAATTTTTTTTAAAAAATGAACCCAATAAGCTCGGGTCCCCAACTCTCTCAGTTCACTCGTCCTCCCTCTCTCTCCTCTAACTCTCCCCCTTCTGCGCTAATTCTCTCTCACCGGCTCTCTCTCTCCCTTGATTAGTACACAATATTGTATATTTTACATCATAATTCCCATGCATATTACAAATAAATATGTGATTTTTACTCCTCTTCTCTACATATTTACAGGTACATACTTAAATGAGAGATTTCCAAATAATCACTTAATTAATACTAATTAAGTGATTAATCCATGATTAAGATAAAGCCAGATTTCAAATCCAGATCCAGAAAGATCCACGCAACAAAAGAAGATTCTAGATATACCACGTGGCTAACAAACTCTCAACTGATCTCCACAGAAAGATCCGGATCAACGGCCAAGATCAAGCCGCGATCCGCGGCTTGGGCGCGGCAATCTTAGGTTGTTATGGCCTCGGATTTCGTGCCAACAACCTAGGCTCTCGAAGGTTCTCTCCCATGCTATAAATATGTGACCTTCACCTGCGAGAAAAAACTGATCAGAGAAGAGAGAGAGATTAGTTCAAAGTTTTGTATTTTGTTAGTTTTTCTTTAGGATTTTTAGCTCTCTATGATCTTCTTCTCCCTAGATTTCATTGCAAGAGAGAGTTGTGAGAGAGAGAGAGCTTGTATCATCAAGGAGTGACAACTTGGAGCTATACAAGGATTGATCCATTCTCTACTTCTCTACTTGAGCTTGATTCTAGTTTGATTTCTTTCCTTACTTGCTTTGTTTACTTTCTTGCAATTTAATTCATGTTTAGCTTTTCTTTTGTAATGGTGTGTAGCTAATTCTTTCTCCATGTACTAGCTAACCACTACCTTGCTAACTTCTAACTCATGGGTGATTGCTTTACTTCATCTTGCAAGTTGTATGGTCTTCTCTTCTCCGATGGGTTTCTTTTCATTTCTTGGCAAGATCTTGTTGTAATTCTCCATATGATTCATGTGTGCCTCACTTAGAGCCTAGTCTTTGAACTAGTGCCTTGATGGAACATGGAGATGGATCACCAATATGCTATTTGTTGTACAACTTCATTATGTCGATTTTTGAATGTTGTATGCCTATTCATTAGCATCCCTTGAGTGTAGCTCTTTTGATTCCATTATTGAAAGTCTAATTTGTAGGCCTATGACCATCTATGGAGGCTACAAGACAAGTCCAAGAATGATCCCCATCATCTAAGTGGGAAAGTAATTAGATCAATACGCAAGACATATCTATGCCAATGAATCAACATGAGGCACGCATCACTATCACGGAGTTTAGTAAGTCTTTAGCAAGGTAGTTAAGGTTAGCTAGTCATGGTTTTCTTTCATTCAAGTTTTCTAAAGTTTTCTTTCCTTTTAGTGTGAATACAACAACCTTGATCTTGATTTCTTTTCACTTACCACCATGAACATATCCATACATTCTTTCATTCCTTTCTTTGTGTTTTATTCATTCTTTTAAGCAAGAGAAGAATTCTCGTTTCCTTTTCTCACTCATATCGTAACGCTTCTAAGCTAGCTCTCCTTGTGGTTCGACTCGGTATAGCTATATGCTATAGCGAAAGATTGGAACAAGGTATATTAATTACATATTTGAAGTGAACAAGAACCAAAGGTGAACTCTAAACATTGAACCATATCTTTTATACCTAGTTCTTGTGCAATAACTTCTTGTACCTTGTTTTGACCAATCACCCCTCTAACTCTCCCCCGCCCCCCTTCTGCCCTAAGTCTCCTCCATAGGAGAGACAACCTAGGTATCTCCCTCTCTCTCTCACCCCCTCTCTCTCAAACCCTCTCTCTCCCCCTCCCCAATTTCTCTTTTTATCGCTCTCTCCCCTCTCTCTTCCGCTCTCCCCTCTCTCTCTCTCTCTCTTAGTCCTCTCCCCCTCTCTCTCAGTTCTCTCCCTCTCCCTCTCTCTCTCTCAGTTCCCTACTTTTTTTTAATTTCTATTATTTTATTTTTTTGTTAAATTACAGTAATTTGTGTAGAAATTGTGTAGAAATTATTTATTATTTGTGTAATATTGTTTGATTGATTTGTGTAGAATATTTATTTAGATTAAAATTAGAGTAAATGTAAAGTAAATTATGTGTTAAATTATTTGTTTATAAAATTGTTTGTAAATTGTAAAATTGTTAAAATTGTTGTTTGTAATATTGTTAAAATTGTTGTATGTTAAATATTTTGTAAAATTGTAATTGTTAGTTAATTAGTTGTTGTGATAATTTTTTGTGAATATGTTAATTTTAGAAGCTTGAGCAAATTAATAATTTTTTGTTGCATCCATTAGGTACAATGTCTAGTGATCATGCCCCTCTTTTTTGTTGGTTTAATAGTAAACTAATAATAGATATGAATAATAACCCAAGCTACATCAATGAAATAGCAAAACCCATGGTTGTTAAAAATCATTTACAAGGTATGAATTAATAGAAAAAATTCATCGAATTGTCAAAATTAATCCAAGTGAGCATCAGCTTCACTTGACATGCAAGTGGTCAGTATCACAAGGGAATTATCAAGCAGTAGGTTATCAGATGATGATGAATATTATGCTATGCTTGAATTGTGTTCGTCCGAGCACAGTATAGAATTATACGTGAAAAAAGATACTATAATCCATCGAGAACCTGAAGATCATGTACAATTCACACTATGCTCGATTTGGATAATGAATCAACATGCTTCATATCACCGATTTATAACACATAAGTGTCCGTGAAATTTTTTATAGTGTATATAACTCTTTCTACTAAGTGTTTAACCAACCGTAATTTTTGAACACTTGTAACAACTTGACGTAAGGAGATGAGATGTATCACAATATGGAGATATCATATATGGACTTTAGATATGATGTGTACATTCAATCGTATCCGGACACAATGCATACATGTAGCCAACTTCACTAAATACTAATACCGCAAAGCAACTGCATCTTTTGTTTGCAATGTGATTCTTCTTATAGTGATGAAAAAGTTTGATATGACTCCTGGTTATATTATAAATTATATTGAAGTTAGATATCACATCACTATATCATACAGTAAGGCATGGAATGTTAGAACGAAGGCACAGATGAAAATATTTGGAGATTGGTAGTCGTTGTATGAAAAACTACCTCAATATTTGGAGGCACTGAAATCAAACAATCTGGGTACTGTAACTGCAACATATTTCAATCATATGTCTTATCAAATGATTAGATTTCGTCGTGTATTTTGGGCTTTTGGACCGTCCATTAAAGATTCCCATACTGTCGTCCAATTCTTAACGACACAGATTTGTATGAAAAATAAAATGGATGTCTGCTAATTGCCACAGGGGTGGATGCAAATGGGGGATTGTACCCATTGGACTTTGCAGTTGTAGAAGGGAAAACAAAATCATACTGGCGATGGTTCTTATCTTGTATTTATGAATTGATTCTCATTATACATCAGAATAGGAGAATCATTTTTATCTCTGATCAGATGATAGGGATACCAAATACACTTAGACGCAGTTGGCCTTCACCACATAGTCATCGGTACTGTTTGAGACACATTAAAGCTAACTTTTAGAAGAAATTTAAATACAATCTTGCATAATTTGCTGTGGGAGGCAGGTTGTGCAACGGATCCAGATGTTTACAAAGCCAAAAGAGCGAACTAAAAGTTGTGTGTGAAGATGCAGATACTTGAATTGAGAATAGTTTGAAAGATCAAGAACAACAATAGGCATTTTCAAGGGACGGGGGATATCGATTATGCATGATGATTACAAATGCTTCAGAGAGCTTCAATGTGCATTGAAAGGAGCTCGTGCTTTGCCAATACAAGCACTAATTGCAAGAACATTTTTCTGCTTAGTTAAATTCGTTCGGATACGACGTAAAGAAGCAGAGCAATGGAATACGTCGTTGATACCGAAGAATGAGACAAAGTTGGGATATCACAAATATATGGCGTATAATTCAAGACAGAGATTTAGTCGCGCTGAATGAGAGGTGTCAACTCGAGAAGGATATACTTGCATTGTTACCTTAAGAGAAGGTGAACTATATTGTACGTGTAATTTACTTCAGCTCTAAAAATTACCATGTGCACATGTTATTGAAGCATGTTCTAAGGAGAGTGGTTGTGCTAACATAAGCATCTACTCTTTATGTGCATCATGGTATTCTGTGGATAACTACTGTAAGTTTATGCTCCAACGTTTCATCCTGTTCCCGATCCTCGATTTTGGCCAGAGACATCCGTGGACTAAATGATCCTCCCCCTAATGTTAGAAGGTCGCCAGGTCGCCCTCTTTCTGTTCGCATACACGGTACTATGGATGAAAAACGTGAGGGTCATAGACAAAATAGGTGTAGCAATTGCAAAAAACTAGGTCATAACAAGTAGGTCTCCCAACCAACCGACAACTTCATCTTCTCTTTCAAAATGTGTTTTTAAAATATTAATATTTTTCTCTTTCTTTATGGATTTTGTGGGTACAATTCACTAAAAACCCTCACGACACAAAACTCGCCCTCTAAGGAGAATCTAGAGGTTTAACGGCTTGTTGCACATGCTCAGTGCAATCGCGTGACCCACGAAAGTTGTCTAATAATCTTTGGTTTAGTTTTGTTGTTTTACTCAAGGACGAGCAAAAGATAGGTGTGAGGGTGTGATTGCACACATTTATTACATTATTCTTTATTTCATTTTCACATTTATCATGTAAGAAATCTGCTAAATTTCTTATCTTAAATGTCTATTTTACAAAAGATAATCATGGGGAGAAAGAGGATAAATCAAAAAATATCAATTAAATTCAGATTTAACTAGATCTATTTTGTTAGAGGAGGAGGATCCCAAATCCAATTGGTTAAATTCAATTTTTGATGAATCAAGTGGTTAAAGCTAAAGATCAATCGAGGATAACATCAAATACAGAGTCCAAATCCAAAGGGATAAACGATAGAGAGAAGACCAACGGATGAGATGAAGCAATTTTGACTCAGATTCTGACTGGATATATTTTAGTGTTTGAATCATAACTTCCGCTATCAAAACTCAAATCGATGATTTAAGATGATCCAGAAAGAAGACTTAAAGGGCTACAACTCTTAAGTTGATCACTATTTCTAATTCTGTCATTTGATAAGTTATATTCAGCAACCAATGCGCCAATAAGCTGCAGATCGGAACTAAATATCCACATCAAATCAAGTTTGGAGATAAGGAGAGGGTTCAAATTCAAAAATAATCAGCTTCTCCTATCTTCATACTCCTCTACCCTCTGCATTTCTCCTATAAATATCTTCAATCTAAAAGGCAAAAAGGGATGACCAAGTAGAGATAGATTTTAGGCCAGTTTTTCATTGTTTTTAGTGTAGGTTTTTATTTTCTTTTTATATAATTTTTTTATTTCTTTGTAAGCATAGGTTAGACTGAGATTCATGTAAGTAAGAGAGAGAGAGACTTCTGTTGAGAGTGATACCGATGTAAATCTTTCATTATTTCTACAAGTAATCAAACGTAACATCTTCATACTTTTCTTGTTTATATGTTCTTCTATTTCTACTTCTCCTCTTTTGGTTTTGATGAATGTCCAAGTGAACCTAGAAGCATCAATATAGCCATGTTTCTGTAAGTGCCACCGATATTTCATGATGATGTTCTCTTCCTCAAATTTCTGTATCATTACATTCTTTTTCGTCTTGATGATGTAATGCGAATGGGGACTGAGCTCGATCTTATGGGTTATGCGTTGATCGCCTCTGAAGTAAGGTAAAACATGCAAGGGTTCCAGGTAAGTCATCAACCAGAGGAGGTAAGTATCTTTTTTAACTTTTCTTTCTTTTCTTTTAATTCTTTAGTTTAGATCCCCAACACAATCTCCCAACTATTTTATCCCTCTTTTCAATTTCTTTGTAAATATCCATTTTCTATTTTCTCTACCTTCTCAATCTATCACTTTATTTTTAACTTAACCTTAACTTATTTTTTCTTTTTTTTTAAAGAACTAAAAGAAGATCTTTAAACATTGAATGTAACTTAAAAGAGAACTCGCTAAAAAATCTTTTATCACTAGTCCCACTTTGTGGGTCACGACCCGCATAGCAACTTGCTATTGCGGTAGTATTGAGTACTTGCACTCTTTATTCTAAGTTCTGAAATTCTGTATTTTTGTATGTAGGTAAAATCTCGATCAATTGTGGTGATGACTATTGATTAATTGTTTAGATATACTTGTTATATTTGACTTACTTCACGCTATGAATATACTTATGCCTTAAGAACACATGTTTATCATTATGCCTTGAATACTGTATAACTGGTTTCAATAATAAAACATGCTACAAATACATGGTAATGTAATAAATATAAATGTCGTGTAACTGCATATTGCATGTCCTTCTGTTGTTCATATATATCTACATGTCTTGCACATATTGCATATTTCTTTTCCTTGTTTACACTTGTCCTCTAACTCCTCGGGGTTTGCTTACCCTAGATAGTGGAGAGCTCATGGAGATACTGGCCAGAGACGATGAGTACTATTAGGAGCCTATTGGAGCTCAATAGAAGACTTGGAGACTACTTTTAGTTATTTTCTTTCATAGATGTATGAATAAGAGAGCTTGAACTCATTTCTCAGTATTTGGATTTGTATTCGTTATTTGGTTTCCTTTAGTTGAATAAATGTTTTGATTAATTTTGTTTCATGTATGTATACTTCATTTGAACCTAATTTATATACAGCAGATAGAAAAATAGCATAATTTGCAAGTTAGAGGTTAGTATGCTCATTTAAGTGTGTCGCCGGCCCAATTCACGTTCTTATCTCGGTTTAATGGGAAGCGGGGTGTGACAAGTCCTCACAACAGCACCGGACCATCATAGCACTGCGACCAGAATCGTGGCTGAGATTCAATCACGTCACCACCAGCTGACAGAGTCTCTCAGCTGGCAGCTGAGGTACATTTTTCTCATATATATATATATATATATATATATATATATATATATATATATATATATATATATATATATATATATATATATATATATATATGAGAAATATGTACCTTAGCTGTCATCTAAAAGAATTTTCGTAGATGGCGGCTCAAAACTCCAACATTCCGATATTTTTTTTATGATCTGACCACACAATATGATATTCATGTATTAAAATGTGTACTTATAAAAACTCGCGTGATTTGGAGTTCATGATCATGTATGAAATGGTTGTATTCTCTCTCTTTGTGTCTGTGTGTGTGTGTGTGTGTGAGAGAGAGAGAGAGAGAGAAAGAGAGAGAGAGAGATCAATAAACTAGCACTGAAACTGATAAATTGAGCTAACTCGTGATTCATAAAGTTGACTTAATTATGATTTAATTCAATGTTCAAAAAGATTATGATTTAATTACTTTCACAATAACTTAGAAAAATCGGTCGTATATGAAATATGAAAAATGCAATGTAACATATAAGATTTTCAAACAAGAAAACAAAGGAATATATGCTTAAAGAGAACCTAAAAATCTTTAGAGATCAGAAAGAAGGAGAAGCAAGATTCAAGATGAAGAGGAGGAGCTGATACATGTTCTAACCTAACTATGTGAATGTGAGAGAGTTAGATATGTTTGGCTGTTGTTGTTTCATTTCATCCAATAATGTGAGCATCTCCCTCCCTCTGCATGTCCATGTTGATCCTTAGCCATTCCACAATAGTTGGAGACCAGGTGGATAGTGTGGCCACTAACTTCTAACCACAAAAAGCAATCCCACACTCGGACTGCAATTGCAACTATGGTTCACACTTTAAAACCCTGCCACATGATGCATCCTTGGCTCTCCTCTCATTCTCACTCATTCACCCACTTGTTACTCTTTTCAACTTTATTACCATCTTGAATTTTTTATTTTTATACTTTCACTCTTCTTCGTTTTTCCCTCTTTTGAAAGTGAATTTTTCATTAATAAAAAAGGTAGAAATCCAATCTTCAATTTCTCATGATGTGTGCTCATGTGGTTAATGATTTTGTCTTGGAAAGAAAGATGACAATGGAGAAGAGGAATTCAAAATATTGATAGAGTGCTCGCTTGTGATGAGAAAATCACTTGTTTGATAAATTTTCTCTCTTGTTTACAAGCAAGTCGCATTAACTAGTATTTTCTCTAAAAAGAGACAAAATAATGAAACTATGCACATCAATAACTATGAGAAGATATTAGATTTCAAATTAACGAGAACATGTGATTATTTTAAGACAATTGTCCTCATACTTCACTAGGACCTCATTTGGTTTAAAATTTCTAAGTGGGGTTAATCAGAGGTTTTTTAATATGAGCACCAAACATGTGAATGATTTTTAGAGAGTCATTCTTTTTATTAAAGGAATTAAATGAAAATAGCATTTTCATTAGTATGTAGAATTTCTATACTTGAATTTGAATGCTTGATGGCTATGCTATTATTGGTACCAACAGTAGAAATTAGATAATGCTTTTTCTTACCTTGAAATATATGAGTTACTTAATTATGGGCCCTCACAATTATTTTTTAACAAAATCAGGAGAAGATGCTCAGTTGCAAAAACAAAGGAACTAGTTAATTAAACAAGTCTTAAACCCTTAGATTTGTCAAAGTTTCATATGTCTGATTTAAAATCCAGAGAAAACTTGTAATTTTTATAACTAGAAAGAATTTCTAGTCTGATTATTACATATGCTGACCTTATAAGCATTTGACTTCAGCAAAATCAAACTCAAAATTTTCCATAGGTCCAAAAACTTGTCCTGAAAATGACTTTAACAATAAATGCTAAGAACAGAAAATTTCAATTCTTGTCCTTCAACTTGACAGTAATTCTTTTTGGAAAACAGTGAGAAAACTTTGAAAATCTTAATTTTCTAGAAATTTAGCTAAGCTCGTTTGTGATATATAGATTTATAGATGCATGGTTTGTCAAGACTTCTCCTCCTCCTAAACCTTCCCAAAACTACTTATTTGAATAAGACAATTTTTTGAAATAATCCTAATTTTAAAAATAATTATAAAAATAAACTCATCCCAAAAATAATTCCAAAAACCGACCTCCCTCGGCCATGTTGGCGCCACGTCGGCCAACGGTCGACTGTGGGTGCCAGCGTGATGGGGGGGAGTTGGTTCACAGAAGTCCGGCCTTGGCAAGGCCGGACTTAAAAATTGGGTAATGAAAATGTCCGACCTTGGCAAGGCCGGACTTATCTGGAGAGATTTATAGAAGTCCGGCCTTGGCAAGGCCGGACTCCAATCACTTAACCAAAAAAACAAAAAGATTCTTGCATGCCATCAGCATTTTGAGTTACAATCTGTATTAGCTAGTTTACAGAGTCTGACTCCAACCTTAGCAAGGTCGGACTCTATATGGCAAAATTTAAAAAAAAATGAACCCTATAAGCTCGGGTCCCCAACTCTCTCAGTTCACTCGTCCTCCCTCTCTCTCCTCTAATTCTCTCCCTTCTGCCCTAATTCTCCCTCACCGGCTCTCTCTCTCCCCCCTCAACTCTCCCCCGCCCCCCTTCTGCCCTAATTCTCCTCCATAGGAGAGACAACCTAGGTATCTCCCTCTCTCTCTCAGTCCTCTCTCCCTCTCTCTCTCTCTCTCCCCCAATTTCTCTCTTTATCGCTCTCTCCCCTCTCTCTTCCACTCTCCCCTCTCTCTCTCCTCTCTCTCTTAGTCCTCTCCCCCTCTCTCTCAGTTCTCTCCCTCTCTCTCTCTCTCTCTCAGTTCCCTACATTTTTTTAATTTTTATTATTTTATTTTTTTTGTTAAATTACAGTAATTTGTGTAGAAATTGTGTAGAAATTATTTATTATTTGTGTAATATTGTTTGATTGATTTGTGTAGAATATTTATTTAGATTAAAATTAGAGTAAATGTAAAGTAAATTATGTGTTAAATTATTTGTTTGTAAAATTGTTTGTAAATTTTTTGTAAAATTGTTAAAATTATTGTTTGTAATATTGTTAAAATTGTTGTATGTTAAATATTTTGTAAAATTGTAATTGTTAGTTAATTAGTTGTTGTGATAATTTTTTGTGAATATGTTAAATTTTAGAAGCTTGAGCAAATTAATAATTTTTTGTTTCATCTATTAGGTACAATGTCTATTGATCATGCCCCTCTTTTTTATTAGTTTAATAGTAAACTAATAATAGATATGAATAATAACCCAAGCTACATCAATGAAATAGTAAAACCCATGGTTGTTAAAAAATCATTTACAAGGTATGAATTAATAGAAAAAAATTCATCGAATTGTCAAAATTAATCCAAGTGAGCATCAGCCTCACTTGACATGCAAGTGGTCAGTATCACAAGGGAATTATCAAGCAGTAGGGTTATCAGATGATGATGGATGTTATGCTATGCTTGAATTGTGTTTCGTCCGAGCACAGTATAGAATTATACGTGAAAAAAGATACTATAATCCATCGAGAACCTGAAGATCATGTACAATTCACACGTACGCTCGATTTAGATAATGAATCAACATGCTTCATATCACTGATTTATAACACGTAAGTGTTCGTGAAATTTTTTATAGTGTATATAACTCTTTCTACTAAGTGTTTAACCAACCGTAATTTTTGAACACTTGTAACAACTTGGCGCAAGGAGATGAGATGTATCACAATATGGAGATATCATATATGGACTTTAGATATGATGTGTACATTCAATCGTATCCGGACACAATGCATACATGTAGCCAACCTTCACTAAATACTAATTACCGCAAAGCAGCTGCATCTTTTGTTTGCAATGTGATTCTTCTTATAGTGACGAAAAAGTTTGATATGACTCCTGGTTATATTATAGATTATATTTAAGTTAGATATCACATCACTATATCATACAGTAAGGCATGGAATGTTAGAACGAAGGCATTGATGAAAATATTTGGAGATTGGGAGTCGTTGTATGAAAAACTACCTCAATATTTAGAGGCACTGAAATCAAACAATCTAGTTACTGTAACTGCAACATATTTCGATCATATGTCTTATCAAATGATTCAATTTCGTCGTGTATTTTGGGCTTTTGGACCGTCCATTAAAGGTTCCCATACTGTTGTCCAATTCTTAACGACACAGATTTGTATGAAAAATAAAACGGATGTCTGCTAATTGCCACAGGGGTGGATGCAAATGGGGGATTGTACCCATTGGCCTTTGCAGTTGTAGAAGGGAAAAGAGAGTCATCTTGGCGATGGTTCATATCTTGTATTTATGAATTGATTCCCATTGTACATCAGAATAGGAGAATCATTTTTATTTCTGATCAGATGAAGGGATACCAAATGTACTTAGACGCAGTTAGCCTTCACCACATAGTCATCGGTACTGTTTGAGACACATTAAAGCTAACTTTTAGAAGAAATTTAAAGACAATCTTGCATAATTTGCTGTGGGAGGCAGGTTGTGCAACGGATCCAGATGTTTACAAAGCCAAAAGAGCGAAACTAAAAGTTGTGTGTGAAGATGCAGATACTTGAATTGAGAATAGTTTGAAAGATCAAGATCAACAATGGGCATTATCAAGGGACGGGGGATATCGATTATGCATGATGACTACAAATGCTTCAGAGAGCTTCAATGGTGCCTTGAAAGAAGCTCGTGCTTTGCCAATACAAGCACTAATTGTAAGAACATTTTTCTGCTTAGTTAAATTCTTTTGGATACGACGTAAAGAAGCAAAGCAATGGAATATGTCGTTGATACCGAAGAATGAGACAAAGTTGGGATATCACAAATATATGGCGTATGATTATTCAAGACAGAGATTTAGTCACGCTGAATGAGAGGTGTCAACTAGAGAAGGATATACTTGCATTGTTACCTTAAGAGAAGGTGAACTATATTGTACGTGTAATTTACTTCAGCTCCAAAAATTACCATGTGCACATGTTATTGCAGCATGTTCTAAGGAGAGTGGTTATGCTAACATAAGCACCTACTATTTATGTGCATCATGGTATTTTGTGGATAACTACTGTAAGTTTATGCTCCAATGTTTCATCCTGTTTCCGATCGTCGATTTTGGCCAGAGGCATCCGTGGACCAAATGATCCTCCCCCTGATGTTAGAAGGTCGCCAGGTCGCCCTCCTTCTGTTCGCATACGCGGTACTATGGATGGAAAATGTGAGGGTCATAGACAAAATAGGTGTAGCAATTGCAAAAAACTAGGCCATAACAAGTAGGTCTCCCAACCAACCGACAACTTCATCTTCTCTTTCAAAATGTGTTTTTAAAATATTAACATTTTTCTCTTTCTTTATGGATTTTGTAGGTGCAATTCACTGAAAACCCTCACGACACAAAACTCGCCCTCTAAGGAGAACCTAGAGGTTTAACGGCTTGTTGCACATGCTCAATGCAATCGCGTGACCCACGAAAGTGGTCTAATAATCTTTGTTTAGTTTTGTTGTTTTGCTCGAGGACGAGCAAAAGATATGTGTGAGGGTGTGATTGCATACATTTATTACATTATTCTTTATTACATTTTCACATTTATCATGTAAGAAATCTGCTAAATTTCTTGTCTTAAATGTCTATTTTACAGAAGATAATCATGGGGAGAAAGAGGATAAAATCAAAAAATATCAATTAAATTCAGATTTAACTAGATCTATTTTGTTAGAGGAGGAGGATCCCAATTCCAATTAGTTAAATTAAGTTTTTAGTGAATCAAGTGGTTAAAGTAAAAGATTAACCGAGGATAACATCAAATACAGAGTCCAAATCCAAAGGGATAAAGGATAGAGAGAAGACAAACGGATGAGATGAAGCAATTTTGACTCGAATTCTGACTGGATATATTTAGTGTTTAAATCATAACTTCCGCTATCAAAACTCAAATCTGATGATTTAAAATGATTCAGAAATAAAACTTAAAGGGCTACAACTCTTAAGTTGATCACTATTTCTAATTCTGTCATTTGATAAGTTATATTCAGCAATCAATACGCCAATAAGCTACATATCAGAACTAAATATCCACATCAAATCAAGTTTGGAGATAGGGGAGGGTTCAAATTCAAAAATAGTTAGCTTCTTCTATTTCCATACTCCTCTACCCTCTGCATTTCTCCTATAAATATCTTCAATTTAAAAGGCAAAAAGGGACGCCAAGCAGAGATAGATTTTAGGCCAGTTTTTCATTCTTTTTAGTGTAGGTTTTTATTTTCATTTTATATAATTTTTTTATTTCTTTATAAGCATAGGTTAGACTGAGATTCATGTAAGTAAGAGAGAGAGACTTATGTTGAGAGTGATACTGATGTAACCTCCTCCTTTCTTTCATCATTTCGACAAGTAATCAAATGTAACATCTTCATACTTTTCTTATTTATATGTTCTTCTTCTATTTCTACTTCTCCTCTTTTAGTTTTGATGAATGTCCAAGTGAACCTAGAAGCATCAATATAGCCATATTTATGTGAGTGCCACCGATATTTCATGATGATGCTCTCTTCCTCAAATTTCTGTATCATTACATTCTTGTTCGTCTTGATGATGTAATGCGAATGGGGACTGAGCTCGATCTTATGGGTTATGCATTGATCGCCTCCGAAGTAAGGTAAAACATGCAAGGGTTCTAGGTAAGTCATCAACCAGAGGAGGTAAGTATTTTTTTAACTTTTCTTTCTTTTCTTTTAATTCTTTAGTTTATATCACCAGCACAATCTCCCAACTATTTTATCACTCTTTTCAATTTCTTTGTAAATATCCATTTTCTATTTTCTGCACCTTCTCAATCTACCACTTTCTTTTTAACTTAACTTTAACTTATTTTTTCTTTTCTTTTAAAGAACTAAAAGAAGATCTTTAACCATTGAATGTAACTTAAAAGAGAACTTGCTAAAAAATCTTCCATCGCTAGTCCCTCTTTGTGGGTCACGACCCGCTTAGCCACTTGCTATTGCGGTAGTATTAAGTACTTGCATTCTTTATTCTAAGTTCTGAAATTCTATATTTTTGTATGCAGGTAAAATCTCAATCAATTGTGGTGATGACTATTGATTAATTGTTTAGATATACTTGTTATATTTGACTTACTTCACGCTATGAATATACTTATGCCTTAAGAACACATGTTTATCATTATGCCTCGAATACTGTATAACTGGTTTCAATAATAAAACATGCTACAAATACATGGTAATGTAATGAAAATAAATATCATATAACTGCATATTGCATGTCCTTCCGTTGTTCATATATATCTGCATGTCTTGCACATATTGCATATTTCTTTTCCTTGTTTACACTTGTCTTCTGACTCCTCGGGGTTTGCTTACCCTAGACAGTGGAGAGCTCATGGAGACACTGGCTAGAAACGATGAGTACTATTAGGAGCCTGTTGGAGCTCAATGAAGACTTGGAGACTACTTTTAGTTATTTTCTTTCGTAGATGTATGAATAAGAGAGCTTAGACTCATTCTCAGTATTTGGATTTGTATTCGTTATTTGGTTTCCTTTAGTCGAATAAATGTTTTGATTAGTTTTGTTTCATGTATATATACTTCATTTGAACCTAATTTTTATACAACAGATAAAAAAATAGCAAAATTTGCAAGTTAGAGGCTTAGTATGCTCCTCTAAATGTGTCGCTGGCCCAACTCACATTCTTATCTCGGTTTAAAGGGAAGCGGGGTGTGACAAGTCCTCACAACAGCACCGGGACCATCATAGCACTGCGACCAGAATCGTGGCTGAGATTCAATCACGTCACTGCCAGCTGACAGAGTCTCTCAGCTGGCGGCTGAGGTACATTTTTCTCATATATATATATATATATATATATATATATATATATATATATATATATATATATATATATATATAATATATATATATATATATAATATATGAGAAATATGTGTGGGAGAGAGGAGATAGAGGAGTAGAGGAAGTTAGCACAGAGATCGAAAATCAAAGAGCGAGAAACGGCGCATTGGAGCAGGCCAGATTGTGCTCCCGGTCGGCCGCTCGGTCGACCGGTGGAGGAGGCCGGTCGACCGCCTGGTCGACCGGCGTGCACGAACGTGCACAGGAAGGAAGCGGTCGACCGCCCGGTCGACTGACTAAAAGCAGGGCTGCTCTCGGTTGGGCGCGGTCGACCAGCACGGTCGACCGTGGCATGGATCGGTCGACCGGCCGTTCGACCGACAGGCGCGTTTGGACTTTCCTTTTAGGATTCGGATTCCTTTTCTGGATGGAATCAAATCCAATCTGAGTTTCCTTAAATCCAGGGACTCTGTGGCTATAAAAGAGAGGCTAGAGCCCTCATGTATTGTATCCCTAAGTATCCCTCTGTATTAGTTTGTAATGATTGTTGAATCAATAAAATCTCTCTCTCCCTTGCCCCGAGGACGTAGGCACGTTGCCGAACCTCGTTAAATTTGTGTGTTGATTGCTTTTCTCTATTGGTTGTTGTTCCTGTTGTGTTGGTTGTTTCTCCGGCTGCATCGAGTCTCCGCCAGGTGGGCGGATTGTTCAAGAGTGGTTGTTGTGTTCCTCGCTGCTGCGCATAACAAGTGGTATCAGAGCATCCCAGGTTCGTCGTGGGATTATCTGTTGATTCAAGGGCATCTGTTACTGATTGGCGGAGATCGTGTGTCGATCTCAGATCAGCGTTGGGACTGTTTTTGGGATCGTGTGTCGATCTCAAAAACAGTGTGTAGATTGCTCGAGGAATCAATTTGGAGGAGTTGATTGCTTCGGAAACTCTTCGAGGGTTTCGCGTGGAGGTAAAGATCCTATCTTTATCTAGTTTGTTTTATCTAACTCCGTTTGTTTCAACATTGCTTTGAGGAATCAGTTGAGAAGATGGCTGGAGAAAGTACATCAGTGAGATCCATGAATCCACATCCAAGGATTGATGTGGTGAAGTTCAACGGCACGAACAACTTTGGTATGTGGAGGTGTGAGGTTATGGATGCGCTGACGGCATCAAACCTCGAAGACACTCTACGGTTAGAGAAGAAGTGTGCATCAACGACGGAAGAAGATTGGGACAAGATGAACCGTTCGGCGTGTGGCTTGATCAGGTCTTGTCTGACACAAGACATCAAGTATCAGGTGTTGCATGAGACATCTGCGAGGCAGCTATGGGAGATCCTGGAGAAGAAGTATCTGACGAAAAGTATAGAGTCGCGATTGTAGTTGAAGAGTAAGCTCTATGGGTTTCAGATGCAAAGACGATGCTCCGTCAATGAACACTTGAACCGCTATACGAAGCTTCTTACAGATCTAGTTAATATGAATGTGGAGACCAGTGAAGAGGATAAGGCGGTAATACTTTTGAACTCTCTTCCTAGGGAAGAGTATGAGACCTTTACTTTTACATTTCTCAATGGAAGAAAATCCCTTAACTACAGTGAGGTGTCGACTGCTCTTGTGAGTTATGAAGTAAGGAGACAGGACCGGCTGTCTTCTTCGGGAAGCACAACAGCAGAGACATTGGAGGTAAGATGCAAAACTTCCAATAGGAAGGGAAGAGATGATCGGGAAAGATCGAAATCCAGATCAGGCTTCAGAAATCTGAAGAAGAATCAGTGTGCCTTGTGCAAAGAACTAGGGCACTGGAAAGCTGAATGCCCGAAGGCCAAAGGTAAGAAGGTGAGTCAAACACCGAGGTGAATCTCGCACAGGCGGATGGATCGGATGAAGACTAATTGGTATTCTCTCTCTCTGTTACTACTCCTACTGTTTGTAACTCAGATAATGCTGAGTGGATCTTAGATACTGGAGCTACCTATCATGTGTGCCCGAACAGGGCCTGGTTTTCTAGTTTGAGAAGCTAGATGGATATTACACGGTCATGGGTGATGATCATTCGTGTAATATAGAAGGGATGGGTACAGTCCGCATCAAGATGGATGATGGGATAGTACGAGAATTGAAGGAGGTGAGGTATGTACCTCAACTCAAAAGGAATCTTATCTCTATTGGCGCTTTGGAAGCATTGGGTCTTGTGATATGTATACGAGAGGGTGTTCTTAAGATGATCAGAGGCTCGATGGTGGTGATGAAGGGCGTCTGCCGAGACAATCTCTACTACTTGAAGGGTAGTACGGTTACAGGTCGGTGGAGACTTCTACTTCTTTAGATGATAGTTGCACGAAGGTCTGACAGGTGAAGGTCGGACATGGAGGTGAAAAGTCTTTGCGAGCTCCTGCAAAGAAGGGATCATTGGAAGGTGCTGCTACCTGCAACTTGGAAGGTGAACACAGCGTGACAAGAAGAAGGTGAAATTCAGCATCAGTACTCACCGCTCAGAAGGTCTTCTTGATTGTGTTCACGTAAGCGTTTGGGGACCTGCTAAGACTGCATCGCTTGGAGGTCACAGGTACTTTTTCTCTTTTGTTGATAGTTTATCTAGGCATTGTTGGATATATCCCATGAGACAAAGGTGTGAAGCCCTAGATATGTTGGTGAAGTGGAGAGGAAGAATGGAGAAGTAGATTGGTAGGAAGATCAAGGAGCTGCAGATTGGTAATGTTGGAAGAGACATGAACTAATTCCTACGATTTAGCCAGAACACCTGTCACGCCCCGTTTCCCAAAATACGCGGGAATGGAGTCGCGACGAGAGTCGGCGACGTATATACGCAAGAAAAATACCCCACGTATATACGCTAAGCCTAAATTAACTTGAACAAGCTATAAATCAGAACTATAATAATCATCGATCACTGCAATAATACATATAAGACTACACAGGATCTGAAATGAATGAGGAATAGAATAACAGGCTAAAGGTGATATACAAGAATCAAGGAATAATAGCAGGAAAAAGAAAATGCAAGAGTACCAAAATCAAAGGAAGGGGACCCAAGCTCCTCGCAAAGCGTACCGCCTCATCAAACACTTGCACATTAGAAACAATCGTCCAATATCTGGACGTGCAAATTCAGGGTCGTCAGAACGCGACCATGGTGAGTGTGTGTGTAAAGGGGAAAAGCTCGTGCAGAAGAACAATGTGCATAGATAATAGTAAGAACAACTGCAGACTAAGTAACAAAATAAATAACTGAACAGTAACACATATGATAACCACATGAATACTGATAGAAGATAACTGACACAACTGTAAATATGCAATTAATGTCAAGGCGTTGTAATCTATCACATGTCACTAAGTTGGTATCCAAGTCTGTTCATAAATCTGGTCCTGCTTACAATAATGTGTCTATCATAGTGATCTATATGTACAATCAGGTGATTACGGTCAGTCATAATACATTATAACAGTTTATTATCATTTATTATGTCAGCGAACACCAATTGCCACCTGTAATAGACGCATCCCATACTACGCCTACTACATGTGTCAATCAGCGTCCTAAGTTATTGAAACTGACTGGTTGGAGACATTATCCATGTTTTAGGTGGGTCCTGTACATACCCGGGACCACGGCCTCAGTTTCCTGGCGCTGAACCAGGCCGTACCGCTAGGTACTCAGTAACAGTAACAGTAATCTCACTGTGAAAACAGTGGAACAGTAACAGTACAGATGGGATGTCAGTCATCCCCCAGGAACCCTGCAGTGGAACCCTCAGTCGGCTGCGCAACCTGTATCCTAGGTCCACCCAAAATACAGACGCTGTCTCCTCCATCAATTTTTCCAATCCCAGTGTAAGTTGTTCAATTACTTTATTATTCATTCAATTCAGTTAAATCAGTCAATGTCCATATTATCTAGAACACTGGGATGATATGGAGACAGTAACAATAACAGTACAGTAACAGTAAATCAGTAATCGTATACACGGTGAACAATATCAGTAACAGTGAACAGCAACAGTAACCGTGTATACGATGAACAGTAGAACTGTACCGGGGTTACGGTCAAACAATCATTTCCCAGTAACATGAATAATAAGTTATCAGTTAGGTATCATGCATGACCAGTCAAGTTCAGCTCACTAATATCCAACTAATTCTCACCTGTCTTATCATCAAATGATAATTAAATCTACCAATGAACTGATAACTACTTTCTGGTAACTCTGAGTACAAGATCACTGATATCAACTAGGTCACTATCACAATAACTCAATCTCTGCCAATTGAATTAATCCAGTTTCTAACATCACAACAAGTCCACATCAATATCAGAATGAATCATCACTTAAATCATCACCAATAAATGAATAACAAGTCAACACATACTGAATCATATCAAAGTAAGGGAATAATCCTCAAATAACTTATGGTCTAGACTATCTACTCTTGGTACTCAACATCATCAATATATCATCTAAACAAATCCCAAATGCCAATAACGTCAATCTCGCCTCAATACAAGTCAGGTTCCAATATAAGGAATATAGATTCTGGATAACCTCCAACTCAAGATCAATCTAAGTCACAACTCAACTAATAGGGTCATATCTGATATATCCTCAATACTCAACTAATAAAGTCACGTCCAACTACTGATCATCATTCAATATAAATAACCTAAGTCCCAGGTCAATCCAAAGTTATTACCACCAACTCATATTCCAATAGTTCCATAATCATCAAGTTCCATTACACATTTAGTAATCTGATTCAATAATGTTGTTCCAACATATAACCATAATCAAGCACAGCTCTCTCACTCTAACAATTTAATCTGATTCCCAAATCCTCAAGGGTTCACACTTTTATTAAGATCAAACATGATATCCCAATACTCGGTATCACAACATATACATGCATCCAAGTTCTATTAGATCAAGTCATTACCACCAATATCCATCTCTCGATATCATATGCATCCATCAATAACCAATACCTAGTCCAAGGGTTAAGTCTACAATCCATCAAGTAACCATACACAGCTGACAGACTCACATTAGTCGACTAAGGCTATACACAAGTCGACTAGGGGAAAGTATAGTCGACTAATCAAGTGGGTCAAGTCGACTATACCAAGGCCAAGTCGACTAACAGGAATGTCTAGTCGACTACACAGGGATACAGAGAGCTACACAGCTACAGGTCACATAATTAGTCGACTAGGGTAAAGGGTAAGTCGACTAATAACTACTGTTAGTCGACTAACCAAGTCGCAAGTCGACTGACAGGGAAAAATACAGAGAGTCCACACTTTCCTGGGAGGAAGCCTAGTCGACTAGGGGTCTGGGTGTAGTCGACTAACAGAGGTGTTAGTCGACTATGATCATGGGAAAGTCGACTAACTCCTCTGCCAGAAAAAAGAACAGAGGCTCACGAATATCTGATCTCTCACACAACAAAACATGCATATGCCTCCTCTCTCTCACACGTCAACATATACAATGTCCACATTATTCTATGTACACAATTGAATCAGAATAGAATCAATTACATATAAATAAAAGGAACCGAAAGGAGTAAACACTCACATTGGGTGTCGTTCGCTACTGTGCGCATCAAGGGCCGAGTCGCTGCCGCGGGTCGCTATGGTGCCGTTCCTCGCTATCGGACTGCATGGGAGGGTGGCCAGGGTGCTGGGGAAGGCCTGGCTGCAAGCTGGGGATCTCGCGCTCGCCGGAAGGGCCTGGAATTGCCGCTCGCTCGCTGCCTGCGCGCTGGATCTGGGCTGGAGCTGCTGCCGCCGCTGGTTACCAAC
Source organism: Agave tequilana (assembly GCA_038442645.1). NCBI lineage: Eukaryota > Viridiplantae > Streptophyta > Magnoliopsida > Asparagales > Asparagaceae > Agave > Agave tequilana. The sequence goes on along the minus strand of JAVJIF010009205.1, from coordinate 72,323 downwards.
AACGCACACGGCCTGGAGAGGAGGTCGCCCTGGTTCTGGGCTGCCGTGGGCGCGCCGGATCTGCTGCTGAGGGGCGCGGCAAGGAGGAGGCTGGAGGGGGGATCTGCTGGGTGCGGCTGTGCTAGATGAGGGTGTGGGCGCTGCTGCGGCACAGGGAGGATGAAGCCCAGCTGCTGGAGGAGATTGCGGCCTGGACAGGGATCACGCCTGGCTGCTGGACTGAAGGAGGTCTCGCATGGGGGTCTTGCAGGGGAGGGAGGAGCCGGCCAATGGAGGGATCTCCGGCTGGTGCGCAAGGGGCTGCCTGGACTTGGAGACGGCTGGATGTGGAAGGAGATGATCGGCCAAGGAGAGGGCTGTTGTTAGGGTGCGGCTGGAGTTGTGGAATTGGGGAGATTTTGAGGGGATTAGTTAGGATTAGGATTTGGTGGGGATTTAGATCAAGTAGTTAGGATTTAGGAGATATTTTAGGGATTGCATAGGGTGGTTATAATGGGTTGGAATTGTTATTGGATATGGGTTTGGACTAATGGGTCTAAAGATAAAAAGGTTAACGGGTTAATGGGTAGCGGGTTTGGGTATGCTTAATGGGTAATGACTCCGGTATAGGATTAGAAGTAGGGAACAATACAAGGGAAAGAAAAGAAGGGAGAAGGAAATCTGCTCAGGAATAACACACCTGCAAAAATATAAATAGTAATAATACTGGCAACACTTAAACACCACATCAGATAAATAATTAATAACAATATAGATATTACTAACAACGAGTAATATTATATCACATGATAATAAAATACATGTACACATTTAAATACCAGTATATTTTATTTAAATACCGTACTTAAAAATAGGGATATTACAACACCGGTATTGCTACTCACTTCACAAAAGGTGTAAATGGGTTGGCTAGGGAAGTAAACCGTTCCTTGCTGGAGAAAGTTCGGTGATTGTTGTCTAATGTAAGATTAGACAAATCATTTTGGGCTGAGGCGATTGTGTATGCTAGCCATCTCATAAATGGATCGACTGCGATAGAAGGTAAAGCTCCATTGGAAATTTAGTCTGGAAAAGTTGCTCAAGATCATGGTTTGCTGCGGGAATTTGAAAATCCGACCTACTTCAGTGCCAAGGATGGTAAGGTGAATCCACGAGCAAAGTGGTTTGTGTTTTTGGGTGTCAAAAGGAATATGAAAGGTTACAGGTTGTGGGACCCTGAAAACAAGAAGATTGTGTTAAGTAGGCATGTCACATTTGATGAGACTTCAGTGTTGAAGTCTACCGTCTCTCAACAGGTGGAGAGGATGGAGACCAAGGAAGTATCGCAGCGGGTGGAGGTTGATGCTACTCCACCATCTCCAGTTGGTTCGGCATTAGAGAAGACTTCACCGGATGTGACACCGGGTGGAGACCATGTAGCCAGGGTTGATGCTGAACAGGTTGAAGACATTGATCAGAATGTCGAGTTGTTTGCAGCCATTGGAACCAAGGTAAAACCACACTCGTGGGTAAAGAAGCATGAATCTCAAGCTTGTAATCACGACAAGCTCAAGTTGAAGGTTGTTGTTCTCCATGATGGTTGTAAGAAGGTTCATATGACTCAGCCAGATAGGTTCTGAAAAACACCTAGAGGGGGGGTGAATAGGTGTAAGTGCTAATCTAGAGAACTAAGTGCGCTAAGTGTGGAAGCTTAAAACTATTCTTGCAACACACTTAATACACACACAAGTGTAGCCGAATTCCCCGTGAAGGGCTCTGGACTAACTCCTCTTGATTCCCCTAAATATGGGTTGAGGTGCTATATGAAGCTCTTGTGGTTAAGTACAAGTGAGGCACACACAAACAACCAAGCATATAGGATGAATAGGCAATATGAATATATGCAAGGCACAAATGCAAGCAATAAGATATGAATGAATGAAAGATGCTTTGCACAATTAAATGAGAGAGAGAGTTAGAGAGACAATGGATCAAACGCTAAGACAAGATATGTTTCGAGGTTCGAGCCCCTAGCTCTACATCCCCGCCTACACCACCGTGTAGGATTTCCAATCCACTATCTCCCACCGAGGGAACCTCTACCGAAGAGGATTTGTTACAACACAAGGAGTACCAAACTCCTCTCTCAATACAAACACCCACCTCACACAAGAGGGGTAGGCCCGTAGGCAATACAACAACCACAATCACCTCTACCAAAGAGGGATACAAACCAAACTCCACCTCTCACTAGAGGGAGCAAACCAACCAACTCAACCTCTACCAAAGAGGGCGCAAACCAATCACCCGATCAACCTCTACCAAAGAGGGATACAACAAAAGCAAGGGTGTACAATCTTGGAGGCTCAATCACCTCAAACAATCTCTCTTTTTTTCTCTTTTTCCCACAAACAAATGATCCTAATAGAATATGATAGAAGATAAGCTCAACTGGATATCAAGGTGTTTTTGGAAAGCAAATCACAAAGAAAAACTACTTGGGAAATCTCTTGTAGATGATAGAAATGAAAATCCAAACAATATCCCAAAAACCTAGTTTTCTTTGATTTTCCAAAACCCTTGAAAAACAATAAAGATGAAAACTTTTAAGCTTTAAAACTCTTTTAAAACTTCTTTTAAACTCAGGAGAAACTGGGATTTTTCTCTTGTAAAAAACCTTAGCCAAAATCTCAAAGAAATGGGGTTTATATAGGCCAAACAGAAACTAGCCGTTAGGCTGATCTGGCAGCCTGACAGGCTAGCGGTCGGCCGGCCGGCCGACCGCCAACGGTCATAATTATGACCGTTGGGCCATCTCGGTCGACCGCCCGGTCGACCCCCAGATACAGAGAGCAGAGCTCTCAGGTCCGGTCGGCCGCCCGGCCGACCGTCCCTGTGTCTGCCAAACGTGCACAGGCTTGTGCACGTCGGTCGACCCCAAGGGTCGACCGGCCTCTGGTGCGGTCGACCCGTGCGGTCGGCCGACCTGGCCTGTCAGCCACTGTTCTGGGACAGAAAACACATGTTAAAATATTTCTAAAAATCTTTTAAGTCTTTGTAAAAATACCATAAAAATTGTTTTATCATTTTACTTTGATAAACACACTTGTGATAAAAATTTCAAGACATATATCAACATATTCAATCATTTTTGTGTCATGCAAGTTTTATCAAAACTAACACTTGTATTTTTATCAAACTTGATTTTTCAATACATGAATAGGAAAGTCAAAATAAGTTTGTTTAAAAGTTAAGCATGCATGTATAGAATGAAACAACTATACATATATCAATTAAACTTGTTTTGATCAACTATTCATGAAAACCAAAAACCAAACATAAAACGTGTGTGTTAAGTGCACTTGAGCATATCAACTATATTAAGCTTTACAAATGGATCTAAACACACTATCTAAACTAGGATACCTAAATCTTCTTAACGATCTTCATCTTCAAGTAGACCCGATCCAAAACTCCATCCATGGGCTAGGCAATGTGTGATCTTGAAGCTTGAGCCCTGGAATCACTTGTGAAGCTTTTAAACACCTCTTGTTGAAGCTATCACCAAACTAATATCTTGCTAATAGATCTGAAACTTAAATTCACAAGAATATTAGTAAACATAACTTCATGAGTTGATCATCATCAAAACTAGAGTGGAAGGCCTTTGGGCCAACAGGTTCGCTGCTGCAGATTCAGGTACAAGTGCTTGAGCTTGATGGAGCTCATTTGAATGAACTACGGTTGGCTTGATCCTTTGGGCAAGGTACGTAGGCAGCCGTAATGGCGCAGCCAAATTTGGTGATGCAAACCGTATGAAGCTGTTTGGGTTCTCGAGAAGCTAATTGGAACTTCATGTAGAGGTGAAGAATTATGGCCGATTGGAACTTCACGTAGAGGTGGAGAGACTTCACGTAGAGGTGAAGTGTTGTGGCTAGGTAGACTTCACGTAGAGGTGAGGTGTTGTGATCTTGATGAACAGGTTGATCTTCTGGTGAGAAGATGGTTGAGCTTGCATAAGAGGGGTGTGCATCCAGTTGTTGAAGCTGATGATGGTGTTCAGTGTGCTCTACTCAGACTTGGTTGGACCGTCAGCTGAAGACATGTAGACTGGATAGAGACAGTCAGTTGGAGAGTCAGTATTGGCTCATGATGAGTTCTTCGTGAGGTCATATAGTTGCTGAGTTGGAGACACGTTCGGTGATCGGCATGTATGAAAGTTCTCCTAAGGTGAAGTGTAGGGAAGGCAGGTGTGGTGCATCCCAGTTGATAGCTGAGCTACAGGTTCCAAGCCGAGATCGTGTGTCAATTTCGCCGAGATCGTGTATCGATTTCGTCTGGAGCGCACAAGCCGAGATCGTGTGTCGATTTCGCCGAAATCGTGTGTCGACTTCGCCAGGTTGATAGACTAGAGTTCGTTGGAGATCGGCTCAGATTTGAAAAATCTTCACTGAGGTGGAGAATTGTGGGAGAGAGGAGATAGAGGAGTAGAGAAAGTTAGCACAGAGATCGAAAATCAAGGAGCGAGAAACGGCGCATTGGAGCAGGCCAGATTGTGCTCCCGGTCGGCCGTCCGGTCGACCGGTGGAGGAGGCTGGTCGACCGCCCGGTCGACCGATGTGCACGAACGTGCACAGGAAGGAAGCGGTCGACCGCCCGGTCGACCGACTGAAAGCAGGGCTGCTCTCGGTTGGGCGACCGCCGGCACGGTCGACCGTGGCATGGGTCAGTCGTCCGGCCGGTTGACCGACAGGCGCGTTTGGACTTTCCTTTTAGGATTCGGATTCCTTTTCTGGATGGAATCAAATCCAATCTGGGTTTCCTTAAATCTAGGGACTCTGTGGCTATAAAAGAGAGGCTAGAGCCCTCATGTATTGTATCCCTAAGTATCCCTCTGTATTAAATTGTATTGATTGTTGAATCAATAAAATCTCTCTCTCCCTTGCCCCGAGGACGTAGGCACGTTGTCGAACCTCGTTAAATTTGTGTGTTGATTGCTTTTCTCTATTGGTTGTTGTTCCTGTTGTGTTGGTTGTTTCTCCGGCTGCATCGAGTCTCCGCCAGGTGGGCGGATTCCTCAAGAGTGGTTGTTGTGTTCTCCGCCGCTGTTGCGCACAACAATATGTACCTTAGTTGTCATCTAAGAGAATTTTCTTAGATGGCGGCTCAAAACTCCAACATTTCGATTTTTTTTTTTTATGATCTGACCACACAATATGATATTCATGTATTAAGATGTGTACTTATAAAAATTCGTGTGATTTGGAGTTCATGATCATGTATGAAATGGTTGTATTCTCTCTCTCTTTGTGTGTGTGTGTGTGTGTGTGTGTGTGTGTGTGTGTGTGTGAGAGAGAGAGAGAGAGAGAGAGAGAGAGAGAGAGAGAGAGATCAATAAACTAGCACTGAAACTGATAAATTGAGCTAACTCGTGATTCATAAAGTTGACTTAATTATGATTTAATTCAATGTTCAAAAAGATTATGATTTAATTACTTTCACAATAACTTAGAAACACAGGGTCGTATATGAAATATGAAAAATGCAATGTAACATATAAGATTTTCAAACAAGAAAACAAAGGAATATATGCTTAAAGAGAACCTAAGAAATCTTTAGAGATCAGAAAGAAGGAGAAGCAAGATTCAAGATGAAGAGGAGGAGCTGATACATGTTCCAACCTAACTATGTGAGTGTGAGAGAGTTGGATATGTTAGGTTGTTGTTGTTTCATTTCATCCAATAATGTGAGCATCTCCCTCCCTCTGCATGTCCATGTTGATCCTTAGGCATTCCACAATAGTTGGAGACCAGGTGGATAGTGTGGCCACTAACTTCTAACCACAAAAAGCAATCCCACACTCAGACTGCAATTGCAACTATGGTTCACACTTTAAAACCCTGCCACATGATGCATCCTTGGCTCTCCTCTCATTCTCACTCATTCACCCACTTGTTACTCTTTTCAACTTTATTACCATCTTGAATTTTTTATTTTTATACTTTCACTCTTCTTCTTTTTTCCCTCTTTTGAAAGTGAATTTTTCATTAATAAAAAAGGTAGAAATCAAATCTTCAATTTCTCATGATGTGTGCTCATGTGACTAATGATTTTGTCTTGGAAAGAAAGATGACAATGGAGAAGAGGAATTTAAAATATTGATAGAGTGCTTGCTTGTGATGAGAAAATCACTTGTTTGATAAATTTTCTCTCTTGTTTACAAGCAAGTCGTATTAACTAATATTTTCTCTAAGAAGAGACAAAATAATGAAACTATGCACATCAATAAACTACGAGAAGATATTAGATTTCAAATTAACGAGAACATGTGATTATTTTAAGACAATTGTCGCCATACTTCATTAAGACTCATCGGCACTAGCTAGGACCTCATTTGGTTTAAAATTTGTAAGTGGGGTTAATCAGAGGTTTTTTAATATAAGCACCAAACATGTGAATGATTTTTAGAGAGTCATTCATTTTATTAAAGGAATTAAATAAAAATAGCATTTTCATTAGTATGTAGAATTTCTATACTTGAATTTGAATGCTTGATGGCTATGCTATTATTGGTACCAAACAGTAGAAATTAGATAATGCTTTCTCTTACCTTGAAAATATATGAGTTACTTAATTATGGGCCCTCACAATTATTTTTTAACAAAATCAGGAGAAGATGCTCAGTTGCAAAAACAAAGGAACTAGTTAATTAAACAAGTCTTAAACCCTTAGATTTGTCAAAGTTTCATATGTCTGATTTAAAATCCAGAGAAAACTTGTAATTTTTATAACTAGAAAGAATTTCTAGTCTGATTATTACATATGCTGACCTTATAAGCATTTGACTTCAGCAAAATCAAACTCAAAAATTTTCCATAGGTCCAAAAACTTGTCCTGAAAATGACTTTAACAATAAATGCAAAGAACAGAAAATTTCAATTCTTGTCCTTCAACTTGACAGTAATTCTTTTGGAAAACAGTGAGAAAACTTTGAAAATCTTAATTTTCTAGAAATTTAGCTAAGCTTGTTTGTGATATATAGATTTATGGATGCATGGTTTGTCAAGACTTCTCCTCCTCCTAAACCTTCCCAAAACTACTTATTTGAATAAGACAATTTTTGAAATAATCCTAATTTTAAAAATAATTATAAAAATAAACTCATCCCAAAAATAATTCCAAAAACCGACCTCTCTCGGCCATGTTGGCGCCACGTCGGCCAACGGTCGACTGTGGGTGCCAGCGTGATGGGGGGGAGTTGGTTCACAGAAGTCCGGCCTTGGCAAGGCCGGACTTAAAAATTGGGTAATGAAAATGTCCGACCTTGGCAAGGCCGGACTTATCTGGAGAGATTTATAGAAGTCCGACCTTGGCAAGGCCGGACTCCAATCACTTAACCAAAAAAATAAAAAGATTCTCGCATGCCATCAGCATTTTGAGTTACAATCTGTATTAGCTAGTTTACAGAGTCTGACTCCGACCTTAGCAAGGTCGGACTCTATATGGCAAAATTTAAAAAAAAAAATGAACCCTATAATCTCGGGTCCCCAACTCTCTCAGTTCACTCGTCCTCCCTCTCTCTCCTCTAATTCTCCCCCTTCTGCCCTAATTCTCCCTCACCGGCTCTCTCTCTCCCCCCTCTAACTCTCCCCCGCCCCCCTTCTGCCCTAATTCTCCTCCATAGGAGAGACAACCTAGGTATCTCCCTCTCTCTCTCAGCCCTCTCTCCCTCTCTCTCCCTCCCCCAATTTCTCTCTTTATCGCTCTCTCTCCCCTCTCTCTCTCTTTCGCTCTCCCCTCTCTCTCCTCTCTCTCTCTTAGTCCTCTCCCCCTCTCTCTCAGTTCTCTCCCTCTCCCTCTCTCTCTCTCAGTTCCCTACATTTTTTTAATTTTTATTATTTTATTTTTTGTTAAATTACAGTAATTTGTGTAGAAATTGTGTAGAAATTATTTATTATTTGTGTAATATTGTTTGATTGATTTGTGTAGAATATTTATTTAGATTAAAATTAGAGTAAATGTAAAGTAAATTATGTGTTAAATTATTTGTTTGTAAAATTGTTTGTAAATTTTTTGTAAAATTGTTAAAATTGTTGTTTGTAATATTGTTAAAATTGTTGTATGTTAAATATTTTGTAAAATTGTAATTGTTAGTTAATTAGTTGTTGTGATAATTTTTGTGAATATGTTAAATTTTAGAAGCTTGAGCAAATTAATAATTTTTTGTTTCATCCATTAGGTACAATGTCTAGTGATCATGCCCCTCTTGTTTATTAGTTTAATAGTAAACTAATAATAGATATGAATAATAACCCAAGCTACATCAATGAAATAGTAAAACCCATGGTTGTTAAAAAATCATTTACAAGGTATGAATTAATAGAAAAAAATTCATCGAATTGTCAAAATTAATCCAAGTGAGCATCAGCCTCACTTGACATGCAAGTGGTCAGTATCACAAGGGAATTATCAAGCAGTAGGGTTATTAGATGATGATGGATGTTATGCTATGCTTGAATTGTGTTCGTCCGAGCACAGTATAGAATTATACGTGAAAAAAGATACTATAATCCATCGAGAACCTGAAGATCATGTACAATTCACACGTACGCTCGATTTGGATAATGAATCAACATGCTTCATATCACTGATTTATAACACGTAAGTGTTCGTGAAATTTTTTATAGTGTATATAACTCTTTCTACTAAGTGTTTAACCAACCGTAATTTTGAACACTTGTAACAACTTGGCGCAAGGAGATGAGATGTATCACAATATGGAGATATCATATATGGACTTTAGATATGATGTGTACATTCAATCGTATCCGGACACAATGCATACATGTAGCCAACCTTCACTAAATACTAATTACCGCAAAGCAGCTGCATCTTTTGTTTGCAATGTGATTCTTCTTATAGTGACGAAAAAGTTTGATATGACTCCTGGTTATATTATAAATTATATTGAAGTTAGATATCACATCACTATATCATACAGTAAGGCATGGAATGTTAGAACGAAGGCACTGATGAAAATATTTGGAGATTGGGAGCCGTTGTATGAAAAACTACCTCAATATTTAGAGGCACTGAAATCAAACAATCTAGTTATTGTAACTGCAACATATTTCGATCATATGTCTTATCAAATGATTCAATTTGGTCGTGTATTTTGGGCTTTTGGACCGTCCATTAAAGGTTCCCATACTGTTGTCCAATTCTTAACGACACAGATTTGTATGAAAAATAAAAAGGATGTCTGCTAATTGCCACAGGGGTGGATGCAAATGGGGGATTGTACCCATTGGCCTTTGCAGTTGTAGAAGGGACAACAGAGTCATCTTGGCGATGGTTCATATCTTGTATTTATGAATTGATTCCCATTGTACATCAGAATAGGAGAATCATTTTTATTTCTGATCAGATGAAAGGGATACCAAATGTACTTAGACGTAGTTAGCTTTCACCACATAGTCATCGGTACTGTTTAAGACCCATTAAAGCTAACTTTTAGAAGAAATTTAAAGACAATCTTGCATAATTTGCTGTGGGAGGCAGCTTGTGCAACGGATCCAGATGTTTACAAAGCCAAAAGAGCGAAACTAAAAGTTGTGTGTGAAGATGCAGATACTTGAATTGAGAATAGTTTGAAAGATCAAGAACAACAATGGGCATTATCAAGGGACGGGGGATATCGATTATGCATGATGACTACAAATGCTTCAGAGAGCTTCAATGGTGCATTGAAAGGAGCTCGTGCTTTGCCAATACAAGCACTAATTGCAAGAACATTTTTCTGCTTGGTTAAATTCTTTTGGATACGACGTAAAGAAGCAGAGCAATGGAATACGTCGTTGATACCGAAGAATGAGACAAAGTTGGGATATCACAAATATATGGCGTATGATTATTCAAGACAGAGATTTAGTCACGCTGAATGAGAGGAGTAACTCGAGAAGGATATACTTGCATTGTTACCTTAAGAGAAGGTGAACTATATTGTACGTGTAATTTACTTCAGCTCCAAAAATTATCATGTGCACATGTTATTGCAGCATGTTATAAGGAGAGTGGTGTGTTAACATAAGCACCTACTCTTTATGTGCATCATGGTATTCTGTGGATAACTACTGTAAGTTTATGCTCCAATGTTTCATCCTGTTCTCGATCGTCGATTTTGGCCAGAGGCATCCATGGACCAAATGATCCTCCCCCTGATGTTAGAAGGTCGCCAGGTCGCCCTCCTTCTGTTCGCATACGCGGTACTATGGATGAAAAATGTGAGGGTCATAGACAAAATAGGTGTAGCAATTGCAAAAAACTAGACCATAACAAGTAGGTCTCCCAACCAACCGACAACTTCATCTTCTCTTTCAAAATGTGTTTTTTAAAATATTAACATTTTTCTCTTTCTTTATGGATTTTGTGGGTGCAATTCACTGAAAACCCTCACGACACAAAACTCGCCCTCTAAGGAGAACCTAGAGGTTTAACGGCTTGTTGCACATGCTCAGTGCAATCGCGTGACCCACGAAAGTAGTCTAATAATCTTTGTTTAGTTTTGTTGTCACACATTTATTACATTATTCTTTATTACATTTCCACATTTATCATGTAAGAAATCTGCTAAATTTCTTATCTTAAATGTCTATTTTACAGAAGATAATCATGGGGAGAAAGAGGATAAAATCAAAAAAATATCAATTAAATTCATATTTAACTAGATCTATTTTGTTAGAGGAGGAAGATCCCAAATCCAATTGGTTAAATTCAATTTTTGATGAATCAAGTGGTTAAAGTTAAAGATCAATCGAGGATAACATCAAATACAGAGTCCAAATCCAAAGGGATAAACGATAGAGAGAAGACCAACGAATGAGATGAGCAATTTTGACTCAGATTCTGACTGGATATATTTTAGTGTTTGAATCATAACTTCCGCTATCAAAACTCAAATCGATGATTTAAGATGATCCAGAAAGAAAACTTAAAGGGCTACAACTCTTAAGTTGATCACTATTTCTAATTCTGTCATTTGATAAGTTATATTCAGCAATCAACACGCCAATAAGCTGTAGATCAGAACTAAATATCCACATCAAATCAAGTTTGGAGATAAGGAGAGGGTTCATGTAACGCCCCGATCCCGCAGGTACGGGGACGTTATGGCGACGTACATACGCGAGGTGGAAACACGCTCACGCGTACGTTAAGCCTCAGTACAGTACATTACCTCCCTATAGTCATGAGGTCCAGCATGAAATAAGATTAGAGGAGAGAGGAGAGGATTTGGGAGAGTGAGAGAGAGATTAGAGGAGAGAGAGAGAGGTGGAAATTTTAAAAGAAGAGAGAAGAATGGCGGTGATGGGTTATGGCGGTGGAGGAGTCGTGTAGAAGAAGCTAGAAGAAGAAAGAAAGAAAAAGAAAAAGAAAGATTTCCTTTTAAAAAAATAATATTTTAATCTTATAATATTGGCTCACTATTCGACCAGTTCCGAATGATGCCCAAAAATTACAGAAAATAAAGAATATTATCCTGAGACTTAATATGAAGACGGTTTATCGAAACTCAATTCGGTTTGCAAATTAAAAATCCCGGAGCGTCTCGCCGATACGGGCGACACCGGTTTTGCCCGGATTTCGATAAATTCTGAAAAATCCCCAAAAATATCCAAACGTAGCTCATGTGATTCTAAGATGTACGGTGAAAGCGGATTCTCAAAATTCTACTCCGTTTGTGAAATAAAAATCGGAATGTCGGTTATCGGTATCGGTCGACACCGATTACGGAGATTTTCCAAAATAATCCAGAAAATTCCAGAAAAATCCTGAAAAATCTCAAATATTAGAAAATGATTTTTGAAACTGAAATCAACTCAATCGGACTACTACGGAGGTCAAATAAATTTTTGTACGTCGTATCGCGTACCGATACGGTAATACGTACACCGGGGATCAGGGGGTTACATTTCTCCCCACCTTACAGAAAATTGCGTCCTCGCAATTTCAAATCAGGAGGGGACTCAATATTTTCAACCCCAAAGCCTAAATGTGACGGGTCCACGACACTTCCGCTGCGCACTCTGAACAACTGAAAGGAAAGAAGGAATACAGACGAGTCAAGGAATGAATTATCAAAGTCCTAGTATTCTTGTACTCGTGACTGGAACCCCAAGTTCAGATACAGATCAGTTAATCTGAACCGATTGTACTGTTGGTAAGAGCCCGAGGATTGACCCAGGTGGTTACCCACACTAGGTGTGAACCTAAGCTCTGATACCACTATGTAACGCCCCGATCCCGCAGGTACGGGGACGTTATGGCGACGTACATACGCGAGGTGGAAACACGCTCACGCGTACGTTAAGCCTCAGTACAGTACATTACCTCCCTATAGTCATGAGGTCCAGCATGAAATAAGTACAAGAATACCTGCAGAAAGAGGTCAGCGATCATAATAGATATGAAAAATGGAGACAAATAAGATAACGAAAATAAAATACCAAGATACCTAGGAATAGTCCCGATGAGGAAGCTCCGATGTGACTCCAAGGTACTCTCGGATACTACGGTACGCGGATCTCTAATCTGGGCATGCAAACCCAGGGTCGTCAGAAAGCGACCTAGTGAGTGGTAAAATGAAGGAGGCAGTAATATATACATAATAATACAAGCACGATACTAATATATAATACATGATGTGGTACAAGTGATATTATATCATAAGTATATAGGAAGCAGTGGAAATATATAAACATGTCATCTTTTGGTACCATCACTACCTAGCTTGTTATTATCAGGTCATGACACTAATCATATCTAATTTATATAATAAATAATGTTATCTAGCGGTGACGTAAAAGCAGTGAACATGGTGTGGGCATATGCAATATGAACATGCTACTGTGTTGTGTCTAAATAGCATATAAGCAATGCAAAACAGAATATATGTGATGCAAGGTGTACACGTGCATGAGTAGTATGCCACCATAGGTATCAGGTAGTGTGGCAAAGTCTACAGGTAACATGATAGCGGATACAATAACATGAACAGGAACAGTAACAGGTAAGCAAAATCACAGTGAACATGATAGCAGACAAAATAACAGGAACAGTAACAAGTTAGTATACATGTATCAGGCAAGTCATGTGATTGACACAATAGTAGAAATCAGTACCACCTGATATTTTAATCAATCTCTTCCAGTGTCCCATACCACTGGCAGTTCATACTGGAGCCCGCACTCCAGTCGAACCCATCCGGACATGGCCTACGGGTACCATTATCCAGACGAGAGAGTAACCAAATAATAAGTGTTCCCGACGTCACTATTGTGTATACTGTTTTATTATGTTAATTGAAAACCCATGGTCGAGGAGTTCTTATCGGGTGGATGTATCCCGTGCATACCCGGGATCACGGCCTTAAACAAGCCCCTGGCTGCCAGGACCAGGGCCCTCCGCTAAGAGGGGAGCATGAATCAAGTAACAAGAGCTCATGGAGCAATTGGTAGGCAGCCCTCCTACCGTCCCCTGCAGTGGGAAAACAATATGGATCCAGTACATCACCCGATAAGATCTAGTCAACCGTCAAGTCTCCCCCATACCCAAGTTATCTTTATGATCTGATATGTCAAGTATAAGATGTAACAAGAACAGATACAGTACATGATACGGGTAACATGATAACTGGACCAGAGTTCTGTTGATAGCATAGAACAATATAACGAGAAACGGGAACAATATAACATGAACAATATAACGGGAAACATGAACAATAGATGTGGAAGTCCACATATAGCATATCAACAGCTCTCATGTCCAGTATCGGAAATATCCATATCATTGTAACAGGAATCAATCATATAACATGAATACGGGAACATGGAATAATAATACATGTAATATGCACGGTGAGTCATATGAAAATAAGTGAGGAACAAGACATGCATGTACACCCGTGTGGTGAACGTATGTAACAGTGACGCGTGAACATGAGATAATAGTGTATGAAGCATTCATGTAACGATAATAACAATAATATGAAATGCGACATGCCGTGCATTGGTATATCGTGTACTAGGGGAAGATATATGTGTAGCACGAATCCGTGTCATATATATATATGATAGTGGTAATAATAGTGGTCGGTGTATATCCAGTGAACTACAGTATCCGTGTAAGGAGGTTATCCGTGCATGTACTAACGAGGTCTAGTAGTCATGTCTAGTGATAGTGTAGTGTCATAAGGTATCGTGAATCAGGATAAAGTAATGTGAGCTACTACATGAAGTAATGGTATCCATTAATATGGGGACCTAGTGGTCTGTGGGTCAGTGACGGTACAGATATGATATCTGTGTCCGAGTTATCTACAACGTATGTCTTGTTACTGTGATTACCTCATCTCATTAACTAATCAATCAATCCGTATACTAAATCCAGTTTTACCGATAATCATGTTTTATTCTTAATTAGGCAACCAACCAAGATATTAATCATGATAAAATATAATTATAAAAAGAAAACACTCACAAGCTGGCTACAGGACTGTAGCTCTCGTTCCCACGATCGCAACGGATCCAGAATCGTCCAAATCGGAGTCCGGATGCTCCCGTTATCGCCCGAATACTGAACGTAATAAAATGGGGTTACATATGTAATACCTGAAATTATCCAGGAGGCTATTTGTAAATTTATAGGGGCCTAAAAGTAATTAATATTTTTACAGGGGCTAAAATGAAAGATTACCTTTAACGGATCGGGTCCGGGTGTCAACGGGTCGGGTTTGGGTTTGAACCCGTACCCAAACCCATTATTGGGTTTCACCCAATTGGAACCAACGGCAGCAGCCGCCCGCCTGTGCCCGCCGCCCGCCTGCGCCCGCCGCCCGCGCGCGCCTACCGCCGGCGCGCGCCCGCCGCCGGCGCTGCTCCGGCGCCCAAGGCCGCCGGGGCCCACCCACGAGAGAGAGGGGGAGAGAAAGAGAGGTGGGGATAGCGCCCCCTACCTGCGCTCGCGCCGTCCGCGCGCGCCCGCTTGGTTTGGCCGGCCTCCGGCGCGTGGCCAGGAGGTACGCCGGTGGCGCGCCGGCCACCGGCGTCCGGCGATGGGTCAGGTCTGCCTGGACGCGAGAGAGAGAGAGAGAGAGAGAGAGAGAGAAAGGAATAGAGAGAGAGAGAGAGTAGAGAGAGAGTTTGATTAATCTCTCTAAGGAGAGAGAGAGAGAGGATTTGGGAGAGTGAGAGAGAGATTAGGAGGAGAGAGAGAGAGGTGGAAATTTTAAAAGAAGAGAGAAGAATGGCGGTGATGGGTTATGGCGGTGGAGGAGTCGTGTAGAAGAAGCTGGAAGAAGAAAGAAAGAAAAAGAAAAAGAAAGATTTCCTTTTAAAAAAATAATATTTTAATCTTATAATATTGGCTCACTATTCGACCAGTTCCGAATGATGCCCAAAAATTACAGAAAATAAAGAATATTATCCTGAGACTTAATATGAAGACGGTTTGTCGAAACTCAATCCGGTTTGCAAATTAAAAATCCCGGAGCGTCTCGCCGATACGGGCGACACCGGTTTTGCCCGGATTTCGATAAATTCTGAAAAATCTCCAAAAATATCCAGACGTAGCTCATGTGATTCTAAGATGCACGGTGAAAGCGGATTCTCAAAATTCTACTCCGTTTGTGAAATAAAAATCGGAATGTCGGTTATCGGTATCGGTCGACACCGATTACGGAGATTTTCCAAAATAATCCAGAAAATTCCAGAAAAATCCTGAAAAATCTCAAATATTGAAAAATGATTTTTGAAACTGAAATCAACTCAATCGGACTACTACGGAGGTCAAATAAATTTTTGTACGTCGTATCGCGTACCGATACGGTAATACGTACACGGGGATCAGGGGGTTACATTTCTCCCCACCTTACAGAAAATTGCGTCCTCGCAATTTCAAATCAGGAGGGGACTCAATATTTTCAACCCCAAAGCCTAAATGTGACGGGTCCACGACACTTCCGCTGCGCACTCTGAACAACTGAAAGAAAGAAGGAATACAGACGAGTCAAGGAATGAATTATCAAAGTCCTAGTATTCTTGTACTCGTGACTGGAACCCCAAGTTCAGATACAGATCAGTTAATCTGAACCTGATTGTACTGTTGGTAAGAGCCCGAGGATTGACCCAGGTGGTTACCCACACTAGGTGTGAACCTAAGCTCTGATACCACTATGTAACGCCCCGATCCCGCAGGTACGGGGACGTTATGGCGACGTACATACGCGAGATGGAAACACGCTCACGCGTACGTTAAGCCTCAGTACAGTACATTACCTCCCTATAGTCATGAGGTCCAGCATGAAATAAGTACAAGAATACCTGTAGAAAGAGGTCAGCGATCATAATAGATATGAAAAATGGAGACAAATAAGATAACGAAAATAAAATACCAAGATACCTAGGAATAGTCCCGATGAGGAAGCTCCGATGTGACTCCAAGGTACTCTCGGATACTACGGTACGCGGATCTCCAATCTGGGCATGCAAACCCAGGGTCGTCAGAAAGCGACCTAGTGAGTGGTAAAATGAAGGAGGCAGTAATATATACATAATAATACAAGCACGATACTAATATATAATACATGATGTGGTACAAGTGATATTATATCATAAGCATATAGGAAGCAGTGGAAATATATAAACATGTCATCTTTTGGTACCATCACTACCTAGCTTGTTATTATCAGGTCATGACACTAATCATATCTAATTTATATAATAAATAATGTTATCTAGCGGTGACGTAAAAGCAGTGAACATGGTGTGGGCATATGCAATATGAACATGCTACTGTGTTGTGTCTAAATAGCATATAAGCAATGCAAAACAGAATATATGTGATGCAAGGTGTACACGTGCATGAGTAGTATGCCACCATAGGTATCAGGTAGTGTGGCAAAGTCTACAGGTAACATGATAGCGGATACAATAACATGAACAGGAACAGTAACAGGTAAGCAAAATCACAGTGAACATGATAGCAGACAAAATAACAGGAACAGTAACAAGTTAGTATACATGTATCAGGCAAGTCATGTGATTGACACAATAGTAGAAATCAGTACCACCTGATATTTTAATCAATCTCTTCCAGTGTCCCATACCACTAGCAGTTCATACTGGAGCCCGCACTCCAGTCGAACCCATCCGGACATGGCCTACGGGTACCATTATCCAGACGAGAGAGTAACCAAATAACAAGTGTTCCCGACGTCACTATTGTGTATACTGTTTTATTATGTTAATTGGAAACCCATGGTCGAGGAGTTCTTATCGGGTGGATGTATCCCGTGCATACCCGGGATCACGGCCTTAAACAAGCCCCTGGCTGCCAGGACCAGGGCCCTCCGCTAAGAGGGGAGCATGAATCAAGTAACAAGAGCTCATGGAGCAATTGGTAGGCAGCCCTCCTACCGTCTCCTGCAGTGGGAAAACAATATGGATCCAGTACATCACCCGATAAGATCTAGTCAACCGTCAAGTCTCCCCCATACCCAAGTTATCTTTATGATCTGATATGTCAAGTATAAGATGTAACAAGAACAGATACAGTACATGATACGGGTAACATGATAACTGGACCAGAGTTCTGTTGATAGCATAGAACAATATAACGAGAAACGGGAACAATATAACATGAACAATATAACGGGAAACATGAACAATAGATGTGGAAGTCCACATATAGCATATCAACAGCTCTCATGTCCAGTATCGGAAATATCCATATCATTGTAACAGGAATCAATCATATAACATGAATACGGGAACATGGAATAATAATACATGTAATATGCACGGTGAGTCATATGAAAATAAGTGAGGAACAAGACATGCATGTACACCCGTGTGGTGAACGTATGTAACAGTGACGCGTGAACTGAGATAATAGTGTATGAAGCATTCATGTAACGATAATAACAATAATATGAAATGCGACATGCCGTGCATTGGTATATCGGTGTACTAGGGGAAGATATATGTGTAGCACGAATCCGTGTCATATATATATATGATAGTGGTAATAATAGTGGTCGGTGTATATCCAGTGAACTACAGTATCCGTGTAAGGAGGTTATCCGTGCATGTACTAACGAGGTCTAGTAGTCATGTCTAGTGATAGTGTAGTGTCATAAGGTATCGTGAATCAGGATAAAGTAATGTGAGCTACTACATGAAGTAATGGTATCCATTAATATGGGGACCTAGTGGTCTGTGGGTCAGTGACGGTACAGGTATGATATCTGTGTCCGAGTTATCTACAACGTATGTCTTGTTACTGTGATTACCTCATCTCATTAACTAATCAATCAATCCGTATACTAAATCCAATTTTACCGATAATCATGTTTTATTCTTAATTAGGCAACCAACCAAGATATTAATCATGATAAAATATAATTTATAAAAGAAAACACTCACAAACTGGCTACAGGACTGTAGCTCTCGTTCCCACGATCGCAACGGATCCAGAATCGTCCAAATCGGAGTCCGGAGGCTCCCGTTATCGCCCGAATACTGAACGTAATAAAATGGGGTTACATATGTAATACCTGAAATTATCTAGGGGGCTATTTGTAAATTTATAGGGGCCTAAAAGTAATTAATATTTTTACAGGGGCTAAAATGAAAGATTACCTTTAACGGATCGGGTCCGGGTGTCAACGGGTCGGGTTTGGGTTTGAACCCGTACCCAAACCCATTATTGGGTTTCACCCAATTGGAACCAACGGCAGCAGCCGCCCGCCTGTGCCCGCCGCCCGCCTGCGCCCGCCGCCCGCGCGCGCCTGCCGCCGGCGCGCGCCCGCCGCCGGCGCTGCTCCGGCGCCCAAGGCCGCCGGGGCCCACCCACGAGAGAGAGGGGGAGAGAAAGAGAGGTGGGGATAGCGCCCCCTACCTGCGCTCGCGCCGTCCGGCGCGCGCCCGCTTGGTTTGGCCGGCCTCCGGCGCGTGGCCAGGAGGTACGCCGGTGGCGCGCCAGCCACCGGCGTCCGGCGATGGGTCAGGTCTGCCTGGACGAGAGAGAGAGAGAGAGAGAAAGGAATAGAGAGAGAGTAGAGAGAGAGTTTGATTAATCTCTCTAAGGAGAGAGAGAGAGAGAGGATTTGGGAGAGTGAGAAAGAGATTAGAGGAGAGAGAGAGGTGAAAATTTTAAAAGAAGAGAGAAGAATGGCGGTGATGGGTTATGGCGGTGGAGGAGTCATGTAGAAGAAGCTGGAAGAAGAAAGAAAGAAAAGAAAAAGAAAGATTTCCTTTTAAAAAAATAATATTTTAATCTTATAATATTGGCTCACTATTCGACCAGTTCCGAATGATGCCCAAAAATTACAAAAAATAAAGAATATTATCCTGAGACTTAATATGAAGACGGTTTGTTGAAACTCAATCCGGTTTGCAAATTAAAAATCCCGGAGCGTCTCGCCGATACGGGCGACACCGGTTTTGCCCGGATTTCGATAAATTCTGAAAAATCTCCAAAAATATCCAAACGTAGCTCATGTGATTCTAAGATGCACGGTGAAAGCGGATTCTCAAAATTCTACTCCGTTTGTGAAATAAAAATCGGAATGTCGGTTATCGGTATCGGTCGACACCGATTACGGAGATTTTCCAAAATAATCCAGAAAATTCCAGAAAAATCCTGAAAAATCTCAAATATTAGAAAATGATTTTTGAAACTGAAATCAACTCAATCGGACTACTACGGAGGTCAAATAAATTTTTGTACGTCGTATCGCGTACCGATACGGTAATACGTACACCGGGGATCAGGGGGTTACAGTTCAAATTCAAAAATAATCAGCTTCTCCTATCTTCATACTCCTCTACCCTCTGCATTTCTCCTATAAATATCTTCAATCTAAAGGCAAAAAGGGACGACCAAGTAGAGATAAATTTTAGGCCAGTTTTTCATTCTTTTTAGTGTAGGTTTTTATTTTCTTTTTATATAATTTTTTTATTTCTTTGTAAGCATAGGTTAGACTGAGATTCATGTAAGTAAGAGAGAGAGAAACTTGTGTTGAGAGTGATACCGATGTAACCTCCTCCTTTCTTTCATCATTTCTACAAGTAATCAAACGTAACATCTTCATACTTTCCTATTTATATGTTCTTCTTCTATTTCTACCACTCCTCTTTTGGTTTTGATGAATGTCCAAGTGAACCTAGAAGCATCAATATAGCCATGTTTATGTGAGTGTCACCGATATTTCATGATGATGTTCTCTTCCTCAAATTTCTGTATCATTACATTCTTGTTTGTCTTGATGATGTAATGCGAATGGGGACTGAGCTCGATCTTATGGGTTATGCATTGATCGCCGCCGAAGTAAGGTAAAACATGCAAGGGTTCCAGGTAAGTCATCAACCAGAGGAGGTAAGTATTTTTTTTAACTTTTCTTTCTTTTCTTTTAATTCTTTAGTTTAGATCACCATCACAATCTCCCAACTATCTTATCACTCTTTTCAATTTCTTTGTAAATATCCATTTTCTATTTTCTCCACCATCTCAATCTACCACTTTCTTTTTAACTTAACTCTAACTTAATTTTTCTTTTCTTTTAAAGAACTAAAAGAAGATCTTTAACCATTGAATGTAACTTAAAAGAGAACTCGCTAAAAATCTTCCATCGCTAGTCCCTCTTTGTGGGTCACGACCCGCATAACCATTTGCTATTACGGTAGTATTGAGTACTGGCACTCTTTATTCTAAGTTCTGAAATTCTGTATTTTTGTATGTAGGTAAAATCTCGATCAATTGTGGTGATGACTATTGATTAATTGTTTAGATATACTTGTTATATTTGACTTACTTCACGCTATGAATATACTTATGCCTTAAGAACACATGTTTATCATTATGCCTCGAATACTGTATAACTGGTTTCAATAATAAAACATGCTACAAATACATGGTAATGTAATGAAAATAAATATCATGTAACTGCATACTGCATGTCCTTCCGTTGTTCATATATATCTACATGTCTTGCACATATTGCATATTTCTTTTCCTTGTTTACACTTGTCTTCTGACTCCTCGGGGTTTGCTTACCCTAGATAGTGGAGAGCTCAAGGAGACACTGGCTAGAGACGATGAGTACTATTAGGAGCCTGTTGGAGCTCAATAGAAGACTTGGAGACTACTTTTAGTTATTTTCTTTCATAGATGTATGAATAAGAGAGCTTGGACTTATTTCTCAGTATTTGAATTTGTATTCGTTATTTGGTTTCCTTTAGTCGAATAAATGTTTTGATTAGTTTTGTTTCATGTATGTATACTTCATTTGAACCTAATTTATATACAGCAGATAAAAAAATAGCATAATTTGTAAGTTAGAGGCTTAGTATGCTCCTTTAAGTGTGTCGCTGGCCCAACTCACGTTCTTATCTCGGTTTAATGGGAAGCGGGGTGTGACAAGTCCTAACAACAGCACCGGGACCATCATAGCACTGCGACCAGAATCGTGCCTGAAATTCAATCACGTCACCGCCAGCTGATAAAGTCTCTCAGCTGACGGCTGAGGAACATTTTTCTCATATATATATTTGAGAAATATGTACCTTCGCTGTCATCTAAGAGAATTTCTTAGATGGCGGCTCAAAACTCCAACATTCCGATATTTTTTTTATGATCTGACCACATAATATGATATTTATGTATTAAAATGTGTACTTATAAAAACTCGTGTGATTTGGAGTTCATGATCATGTATGAAATGGTTGTATTCTCTCTCTCTTTATGTGTGTGTGTGTGTGTGAGAGAGAGAGAGAGAGAGATCAATAAACTAGCATTGAAACTGATAAATTGAGCTAACTCGTGATTCATAAAGTTGACTTAATTATGATTTAATTCAATGTTCAAAAAGATTATGATTTAATTACTTTCACAATAACTTAGAAACACGGGGTCGTATATGAAATATGAAAAATGCAATGTAACATATAAGATTTTCAAACAAGAAAACAAAGGAATATATGCTTAAAGAGAACCTAAAAAATCTTTAGAGATTAGAAAGAAGGAGAAGCAAGATTCAAGATGAAGAGGAGCTGATACATGTTCTAACCTAACTATGTGAGTGTGAGAGAGTTAGATATGTTTGGTTGTTGTTGTTTCATTTCATCCAATAATGTGAGCATCTCCCTCCCTCTGCATGTCCATGTTGATCCTTAGCCATTCCACAATAGTTGGAGACCAGGTGGATAGTGTGGCCACTAACTTCTAACCACAAAAAGCAATCCCGCACTCAAACTGCAATTGCAACTCTGGTTCACACTTTCAAACCCTGCCACATGATGCATCCTTGGCTCTCTTCTCATTCTCACTCATTCACCCACTTGTTACTCTTTCCAACTTTATTACCATCTTGAATTTTTATTTTTATACTTTCACTCTTCTTTTTTTTCCCTCTTTTGAAAGTGAATTTTCCATTAATAAAATTGGTAGAAATCCAATCTTCAATTTCTCATGATGTGTGCTCATGTGACTAATGATTTTGTCTTGGAAAGAAAGATGACAATGAAGAAGAGGAATTTAAAATATTGATAGAGTGCTCGCCTGTGATGAGAAAATCACTTGTTTGATAAATTTCTCTCTTGTTTACAAGCAAGTCGCATTAACTAGTATTTTCTCTAAAAAGAGACAAAATAATGAAACTATGCACATCAATAAACTACGAGAAGATATTAGATTTCAAATTAACGAGAACATGTGATTATTTTAAGAAAATTGTCCCCATACTTCATTAAGACTCATCGGCACTAGCTAGGACTTCATTTGGTTTAAAATTTCTAAGTGGGGTTAATCAGAGGTTTTTTAATATGAGCACCAAACATGTGAATGATTTTTAGAGAGTCATTCATTTTATTAAAGGAATTAAATGAAAATAGCATTTTCATTAGTATGTAGAATTTCTATACTTGAATTTGAATGCTTGATGGCTATGCTATTATTGGTACCAAACAGTAGAAATTAGATAATGCTTTTTCTTACCTTGAAAATATATGAGTTACTTAATTATGGGCCCTCACAATTATTTTTTAACAAAATCAGGAGAAGATGCTCAGTTGCAAAAACAAAGGAACTAGTTAATTAAACAAGTCTTAAACCCTTAGATTTGTCAAAGTTTCATATGTCTGATTTAAAATCCAGAGAAAACTTGTAAATTTTATAACTAGAAAGAATTTCTAGTCTGATTATTACATATGCTGACCTTATAAGCATTTGACTTCAGCAAAATCAAACTCAAAAATTTTCCATAGGTCCAAAAACTTGTCCTGAAAATGACTTTAACAATAAATGCTAAGAACAGAAATTTTCAATTCTTGTCCTTCAACTTGACAGTAATTCTTTTTGGAAAACAGTGAGAAAACTTTGAAAATCTTAATTTTCTAGAAATTTAGCTAAGCTTGTTTGTGATATATAGATTTATAGATGCATGGTTTGTCAAGACTTCTCCTCCTCCTAAACCTTCCCAAAACTACTTATTTGAATTAGACAATTTTTTGAAATAATCCTAATTTTAAAATTAATTATAAAAATAAACTCATCCCAAAAATAATTCCAAAAACTGACCTCCCTCGGCCATGTTGGCGCCACGTCGGCCAACGGTCGACTGTGGGTGCCAGCGTGACGGGGGGGAGTTGGTTCACAGAAGTCCGGCCTTGTCAAGGCCGGACTTAAAAAATTGGGTAATGAAAATGTCCGGCTTGGCAAGGCCGGACTTATCTGGAGAGATTTATAGAAGTCCTGCTTTGGCAAGGCCGGACTCCAATCACTTAACCAAAAAAACAAAAAGATTCTCGCATGCCATCAGCATTTTGTGTTACAATCTGTATTAGCTAGTTTACAGAGTCTGACTCCGACCTTAGCAAGGTCGGACTCTATATGGCAAAATTTAAAAAAAAAATGAACCCTATAAGTTCGGGTCCCAACTCTCTCAGTTCACTCGTCCTCCCTCTCTCTCCTCTAATTCTCTCCCTTCTGCCCTAATTCTCCCTCACCGGCTCTCTCTCTCTCCCCCCTCTAACTCTCCCCCGCCCCCCTTCTGCCCTAATTCTCCTCCATAGGAGAGACAACCTAGGTATCTCCCTCTCTCTCTCAGCCCTCTCTCCCTCTCTCTCTCCCCCCAATTTCTCTCTTTATCGCTCTCTCCCCTCTCTCTCTCTTCCACTCTCCCCTCTCTCTCTTCCACTCTCCCCTCTCTCTCTCTCCTCTCTCTCTCTTAGTCCTCTCCCCCTCTCTCTCAGTTCTCTCCATCTCCCTCTCTCTCTCAGTTCCCTACATTTTTTTAATTTTTATTATTTTATTTTTTTTGTTAAATTACAGTAATTTGTGTAGAAATTGTGTAGAAATTATTTATTATTTGTGTAATATTGTTTGATTGATTTGTGTAGAATATTTATTTAGATTAAAATTAGAGTAAATGTAAAGTAAATTATGTGTTAAATTATTTGTTTGTAAAATTGTTTGTAAATTTTTTGTAAAATTGTTAAAATTGTTGTTTGTAATATTGTTAAAATTGTTGTATGTTAAAATATTTTGTAAAATTGTAATTGTTAGTTAATTAGTTGTTGTGATAATTTTTTGTGAATATGTTAAATTTTAGAAGCTTGAGCAAATTAATAATTTTTTGTTTCATCTATTAGGTACAATGGCTAGTGATCATGCCCCTCTTTTTATTAGTTTAATAGTAAACTAATAATATATATGAATAATAACCCAAGCTACATCAATGAAATAGTAAAACCCATGGTTGTTAAAAATCATTTACAAGGTATGAATTAATAGAAAAAAATTTATCGAATTGTCAAAATTAATCCAAGTGAGCATCAGCCTCACTTGACATGCAAGTGGTCAGTATCACAAGGGAATTATCAAGCAGTAGGGTTATCAGATGATGATGGATGTTATGCTATGCTTGAATTGTGTTCGTCCGAGCACAGTATAGAATTATACGTGAAAAAAGATACTATAATCCATCGAGAACCTGAAGATCATGTACAATTCACACGTACGCTCGATTTAGATAATGAATCAACATGCTTCATATCACTGATTTATAACACGTAAGTGTTCGTGAAATTTTTTATAGTGTATATAACTCTTTCTACTAAGTGTTTAACCAACCGTAATTTTTGAACACTTGTAACAACTTGGCGCAAGGAGATAAGATGTATCACAATATGGAGATATCATATATGGACTTTAGATATGATGTGTACATTCAATCGTATCCGGACACAATGCATACATGTAGCCAACCTTCACTAAATACTAATTACCGCAAAGCAGCTGCATCTTTTGTTTGCAATGTGATTCTTCTTATAGTGACGAAAAAGTTTGATATGACTCCTGGTTATATTATAGATTATATTGAAGTTAGATATCACATCACTATATCATACAGTAAGGCATGGAATGTTAGAACGAAGGCACTGATGAAAATATTTGGAGATTGGGAGTCGTTGTATGAAAAACTACCTCAATATTTAGAGGCACTGAAATCAAACAATCTAGTTACTGTAACTGCAACATATTTCGATCATATGTCTTATCAAATGATTCAATTTCGTCGTGTATTTTGGGCTTTTGGACCGTCCATTAAAGGTTCCCATACTGTTGTCCAATTCTTAATGACACAGATTTGTATGAAAAATAAAAAGGATGTCTGCTAATTGCCACAGGGGTGGATGCAAATGGGGGATTGTACCCATTGGCCTTTGCAGTTGTAGAAGGGACAACAGAGTCATCTTGGCGATGGTTCATATCTTGTATTTATGAATTGATTCCCATTATACATCAGAATAGGAGAATCATTTTATTTCTGATCAGATGAAAGGGATACCAAATGTACTTAGACGCAGTTAGCCTTCACCACATAGTCATCGGTACTGTTTGAGACACATTAAAGCTAACTTTTAGAAGAAATTTAAAGACAATCTTGCATAATTTGCTGTGGGAGGCAGGTTGTGCAACGGATCCAGATGTTTACAAAGCAAAAAGAGTGAAACTAAAAGTTGTGTGTGAAGATGCAGATACTTGAATTGAGAATAGTTTGAAAGATCAAGATCAACAATGGGCATTATCAAGGGACGGGGGATATCGATTATGCATGATGACTACAAATGCTTCAGAGAGCTTCAATGGTGCATTGAAAGGAGCTCGTGCTTTGCCAATACAAGCACTAATTGTAAGAACATTTTTCTGCTTAGTTAAATTCTTTTGGATACGACGTAAAGAAGCAGAGCAATGAAATCGTCATTGATACCGAAGAATGAGACAAAGTTGGGATATCACAAATATATGGCGTATGATTATTCAAGACAGAGATTTAGTCACGCTGAATGAGAGGTGTCAACTAGAGAAGGATATACTTGCATTGTTACCTTAAGAGAAGGTGAACTATATTGTACGTGTAATTTACTTCAGCTCCAAAAATTACCATGTGCACATGTTATTGCAGCATGTTCTATGGAGAGTGGTTGTGCTAACATAAGCACCTACTCTTTATGTGCATCATGGTATTTTGTGGATAACTACTGTAAGTTTATGCTCCAATGTTTCATCCTGTTCCCGATCGTCGATTTTGGCCAGAGGCATCCGTGGACCAAATGATCCTCCCCCTGATGTTAGAAGGTCGCCAGGTCGCCCTCCTTCTGTTCGCATACGCGGTACTATGGATGGAAAATGTGAGGGTCATAGACAAAATAGGTGTAGCAATTGCAAAAAACTAGGCCATAACAAGTAGGTCTCCCAACCAACCGACAACTTCATCTTCTCTTTCAAAATGTGTTTTAAAATATTAACATTTTTCTCTTTCTTATGGATTTTGTGGGTGCAATTCACTGAAAACCCTCACGACACAAAACTCGCCCTCTAAGGAGAACCTAGAGGTTTAACGGCTTGTTGCACATGCTCAGTGCAATCGCGTGACCCACGAAAGTGGTCTAATAATCTTTGTTTAGTTTTGTTGTTTTGCTCGAGGACGAGCAAAAGATATGTGTGAGGGTGTGATTGCACACATTTATTACATTATTCTTTATTACATTTTCACATTTATCATGTAAGAAATCTGCTAAATTTCTTATCTTAAATGTCTATTTTACAGAAGATAATCATGGGGAGAAAGAGGATAAAATCAAAAAAATATCAATTAAATTCAGATTTAACTAGATCTATTTTGTTAGAGGAGGAGGATCCCAATTCCAATTGGTTAAATTAAGTTTTTAGTGAATCAAGTGGTTAAAGTTAAAGATCAACCGAGGATAACATCAAATACAGAGTCCAAATCCAAAGGGATAAAGGATAGAGAGAAGACCAACGGATGAGATGAAGCAATTTTGACTTGAATTCTGACTGGATATATTTTAGTGTTTAAATCATAACTTCCGCTATCAAAACTCAAATCTGATGATTCAAAATGATCCAAAAATAAAACTTAAAGGGCTACAACTCTTAAGTTGATCACTATTTCTAATTCTGTCATTTGATAAGTTATATTCAGCAATCAATACGCCAATAAGTTACAGATCAGAACTAAATATCCACATCAAATCAAGTTTGGAGATAAGGGGAGGGTTCAAATTCAAAAATAGTCAGCTTCTTCTATCTCCATACTCCTCTACCCTCTGCATTTCTCCTATAAATATCTTCAATTTAAAAGGCCAAAAGGGACGCCAAGCAGAGATAGATTTTAGGCCAGTTTTTCATTCTTTTTAGTGTAGGTTTTTATTTTCATTTATATAATTTTTTTATTTCTTTATAAGCATAGGTTAGACTGAGATTCATATAAGTAAGAGAGAGAGACTTATGTTGAGAGTGATACTAATGTAACCTCCTCCTTTCTTTCATCATTTCGACAAGTAATCAAATGTAACATCTTCATACTTTTCTTATTTATATGTTCTTCTTCTATTTCTACTTCTCCTCCTTTAGTTTTGATGAATGTCCAAGTGAACCTAGAAGCATCAATATAGCCATATTTATGTGAGTGCCACCGATATTTCATGATGATGCTCTCTTCCTCAAATTTCTGTATCATTACATTCTTGTTCGTCTTGATGATGTAATGCGAATGGAGACTGAGCTCGATCTTATGGGTTATGCATTGATCGCCTCCGAAGTAATGTAAAACATGCAAGGGTTCCAGGTAAGTCATCAACCAGAGGAGGTAAGTATTTTTTTAACTTTTCTTTCTTTTCTTTTAATTCTTTAGTTTATATCACCAGCACAATCTCCCAACTATTTTATCACTCTTTTCAATTTCTTTGTAAATATCCATTTTCTATTTTCTCCACCTTCTCAATCTACCACTTTCTTTTTAACTTAACTTTAACTTATTTTTTCTTTTCTTTTAAAGAACTAAAAGAAGATCTTTAACCATTGAATGTAACTTAAAAGAGAACTTGCTAAAAAATCTTCCATCACTAGTCCCTCTTTGTGGGTCACGACCCGCTTAGCCACTTGCTATTGCGGTAGTATTAAGTACTTGCATTCTTTATTATAAGTTCTGAAATTCTGTATTTTTGTATGCAGGTAAAATCTCAATCAATTGTGGTGATGACTATTGATTAATTGTTTAGATATACTTGTTATATTTGACTTACTTCACGCTATGAATATACTTATGCCTTAAGAACACATGTTTATCATTATGCCTCGAATACTGTATAACTGGTTTCAATAATAAAACATGCTACAAATACATGGTAATGTAATGAAAATAAATATCATGTAACTGCATATTGTATGTCCTTCCGTTGTTCATATATATCTGCATGTCTTGCACATATTGCATATTTCTTTTCCTTGTTTACACTTGTCTTCTGACTCCTCGGGTTTGCTTACCCTAGACAGTGGAGAGCTCATGGAGACACTGGCTAGAAACGATGAGTACTATTAGGAGCCTGTTGGAGCTCAATGAAGACTTGGAGACTACTTTTAGTTATTTTCTTTCGTAGATGTATGAATAAGAGAGCTTGGACTCATTTCTCAGTATTTGGATTTGTATTCGTTATTTGGTTTCCTTTAGTCGAATAAATGTTTTGATTAGTTTTGTTTCATGTATATATACTTCATTTGAACCTAATTTATATACAGCAGATAAAAAATAGCAAAATTTGCAAGTTAGAGGCTTAGTATGCTCCTCTAAATGTGTCGCCGGCCCAACTCACGTTCTTATCTCGGTTTAATGGGAAGCGGGGTGTGACAAGTCCTCACAACAGCACCGGGACCATCATAGCACTGCGACCAGAATCGTGGCTGAGATTCAATCACGTCACTGCCAGCTGACAGAGTCTCTCAGCTGGCGGCTGAGGTACATTTTTCTCATATATATATATATGAGAAATATGTGTGGGAGAGAGGAGATAGAGGAGTAGAGGAAGTTAGCACTGAGATCGAAAATCAAAGAGCGAGAAACGGCGCATTGGAGCAGGCCAGATTGTGCTCCCGGTCGGCCGCTCGGTCGACCGGTGGAGGAGGCCAGTCGACCGGCGTGCACGAACGTGCACAGGAAGGAAGCGGTCGACCGCCCGGTCGACTGACTAAAAGCAGGGCTGCTCTTGGTTGGGCGCGGTCGACCAGCACGGTCGACCGTGGCATGGATCGGTCGACCGGCCGTTCGACCGACATGCGCGTTTGGACTTTCCTTTTAGGATTCGAATTCCTTTTCTGGATGGAATCAAATCCAATCTGAGTTTCCTTAAATCCTGAGACTCTGTGGCTATAAAAGAGAGGCTAGAGCCCTCATGTATTGTATCCCTAAGTATCCCTCTGTATTAGCTTATAATGATTGTTGAATCAATAAAATCTCTCTCTCTCCCTTGCCCCGAGGACGTAGGCACGTTGCCGAACCTCGTTAAATTTGTGTGTTGATTGCTTTTCTCTATTGGTTGTTGTTCCTGTTGTGTAGGTTGTTTCTCCGGCTGCATCGAGTCTCCGCCAGGTGGGCGGATTGTTCAAGAGTGGTTGTTGTGTTCCTCGCTGCTGCGCATAACAAGTGGTATCAGAGCATCCCAGGTTCGTCGTGGGATTATCTGTTGATTCAAGGGCATCTGTTACTGATTGGCGGAGATCGTGTGTCAATCTCAGATCAGCGTTGGGACTGTTTTTGGGATCGTGTGTCGATCTCAAAAACAGTGTGTAGATTGCTCGAGGAATCAATTTGGAGGAGTTGATTGCTTCGGAAACTCTTCGAGGGTTTCGCGTGGAGGTAAAGATCCTATCTTTATCTAGTTTGTTTTATCTAACTCCGTTTGTTTCAACATTGCTTTGAGGAATCAGTTGAGAAGATGGCTGGAGAAAGTACATCAGTGAGATCCATGAATCCACATCCAAGGATTGATGTGGTGAAGTTCAACGGCACGAACAACTTTGGTATATGGAGGTGTGAGGTTATGGATGCGCTGACGGCATCAAACCTCGAAGACATTCTACGGTTAGAGAAGAAGTGTGCATCAACGACGGAAGAAGATTGGGACAAGATGAACCGTTCAGCGTGTGGCTTGATCAGGTCTTGTCTGACACAAGACATCAAGTATCAGGTGTTGCATGAGACATCTGCGAGGCAGCTATGGGAGATCCTGGAGAAGAAGTATCTGATGAAAAGTATAGCGTCGCGATTGTAGTTGAAGAGTAAGCTCTATGGGTTTCAGATGCAAAGACGATGCTCCGTCAATGAACACTTGAACCGCTATACGAAGCTTCTTACAGATCTAGTTAATATGAACGTGGAGACCAGTGAAGAGGATAAAGCGGTAATACTTTTGAACTCTCTTCCTAGGGAAGAGTATGAGACCTTTACTTTTACATTTCTCAATGGAAGAAAATCCCTTAACTACAGTGAGGTGTCGACTGCTCTTGTGAGTTATGAAGTAAGGAGACAGGACCGGCTGTCTTCTTCGGGAAGCACAACAGCAGAGGCATTGGAGGTAAGATGCAGAACTTCCAATAGGAAGGGAAGAGATGATCGGGGAAGATCGAAATCCAGATCAGGCTTCAGAAATCTGAAGAAGAATCAGTGTGCCTTGTGCAAAGAACTAGGGCACTGGAAAGCTGAATGCCTGAAGGCCAAAGGTAAGAAGGTGAGTCAAACACCGAGGTGAATCTCGCACAGGCGGATGGATCGGATGAAGACTCATTGGTATTCTCTCTCTCTGTTACTACCCCTACTGTTTGTAACTCAGATAATGCTGAGTGGATCTTAGATACTGGAGCTACCTATCATGTGTGCCCGAATAGGGCCTGGTTTTCTAGTTTTGAGAAGCTAGATGGATATTACACGGTCATGGGTGATGATCATTCGTGTAATATAGAAGGGATGGGTACAGTCCGCATCAAGATGGATGATGTGATAGTACGAGAATTGAAGGAGGTGAGGTATGTACCTCAACTCAAAAGGAATCTTATCTCTATTGGCGCTTTGGAAGCATTGGGTCTTGTGATATCTATACGAGAGGGTGTTCTCAAGATGATCAGAGGCTCGATGGTGGTGATGAAGGGCGTCTGCCGGGACAATCTCTACTACTTGAAGGGTAGTACGGTTACAGGTCCGGTGGAGACTTCTACTTCTTTAGATGATAGTTGCACGAAGGTCTGACAGATGAAGGTCGGACATGGAAGTGAAAAGTCTTTGCGAGCTCCTGCAAAGAAGGGATCATTGGAAGGTGCTGCTACCTGCAATTTGGAAGGTGAACACAGCGTGACAAGAAGAAGGTGAAATTCAGCACCAGTACTCACCGCTCAGAAGGTCTTCTTGATTGTGTTCACGTAAGCGTTTGGGGACCTGCTAAGACTGCATCGCTTGGAGGTCACAGGTACTTTTTCTCTTTTGTTGATAGTTTATCTAGGCATTGTTGGATATATCCCATGAGACAAAGGTGTGAAGCCCTAGATATGTTGGTGAAGTGGAGAGGAAGAATGGAGAAGTAGATTGGTAGGAAGATCAAGGAGCTGCAGATTGGTAATGTTGGAAGAGACATGAACTAATTCCTACGATTTGGCCAGAACACCTGTCACGCCCCGTTTCCCAAAATACGCGGGAATGGAGTCGCGACGAGAGTCGGCGACGTATATACGCAAGGAAAATACCCCACGTATATACGCTAAGCCTAAATTAACTTGAACAGGCTATAAATCAGAACTATAATAATCATCGATCACTGCAATAATACATATAAGACTACACAGGATCTGAAATGAATGAGGAATAGAATAACAGGCTAAAGGTGATATACAAGAATCAAGGAATAATAGCAGGAAAAAGAAAATGCAAGAGTACCAAAATCAAAGGAAGGGGACCCAAGCTCCTCGCAAAGCGTACCGCCTCATCAAACACCTGCACATTAGAAACAATCGTCCAATATCTGGACGTGCAAATCCAGGGTCGTCAGAACGCGACCATGGTGAGTGTGTGTGTAAAGGGGAAAAGCTCGTGCAGAAGAACAATGTGCATAGATAATAGTAAGAACAACTGCAGACTAAGTAACAAAATAAATAACTGAACAGTAACACATATGATAACCACATGAATACTGATAGAAGATAACTGACACAACTGTAAATATGCAATCAATGTCAAGGCGTGTAATCTATCACATGTCAGTAAGTTGGTATCCAAGTCTGTTCATAAATCTGGTCCTGCTTAAAATAATGTGTCTATCATAGTGATCTATATGTACAATCAGGTGATTACGGTCAATCACAATACATTATAACAGTTTATTATCATTTATTATGTCAGCGAACACCAATTGCCACCTGTAATAGACGCATCCCATATTACGCCTACTACATGTGTCAATCAGCGTCCTAAGTTATTGAAACTGATTGGTTGGAGACATTATCCATGTTTTAGGTGGGTCCCGTACATACCCGGGACCACGGCCTCAGTTTCCTGGCGCTGAACCAGGCCGTACCGCTAGGTACTCAGTAACAGTAACAGTAATCTCACTGTGAAAACAGTGGAACAGTAATAGTACAGATGGGATGTCAGTCATCCCCCAGGAACCCTGCAGTGGAACCCTCAGTCGGCTGCGCAACCTGTATCCTAGGTCCACCTAAAATATAGACGCTTTCTCCTCTATCAATTTTCCCAATCCCAGTGTAAGTTGTTCAATTACTTTATTATTCATTCAATTCAGTTAAATCAGTCAATGTCCATATTATCTAGAACACTGGGATGATATGGTGACAGTAACAATAACAGTACAGTAACAGTAAATCAGTAATCGTATACACGGTGAACAATATCAGTAACAGTGAACAGTAACAGTAACCGTGTATACGATGAACAGTAGAACTGTACCGGGGTTACGGTCAAACAATCATTTCCCAGTAACATGAATAATAAGTTATCAGTTAGGTATCATGCATGACCAGTCAAGTTCAGCTCACTAATATCCAACTAATTCTCACCTGTCTTATCATCAAATGATAATCAAATCTACCAATGAACTGATAACTGCTATCTGGTAACTCTGAGTACAAGATCACTGATATCAAATAGGTCACTATCACAATAACTCAATCTCTGCCAATTGAATTAATCCAGTTTCTAACATCACAACAAGTCCACATCAATATCAGAATGAATCATCACTTAAATTATCACCAATAAATGAATAACAAGTCAACACATACTGAATCATATCAAAGTAAGGTAATCATCCTCAAATAACTTATGGTCTAGACTATCTACTCTTGGTACTCAACATCATCAATATATCATCTAAACAAATCCCAAATGCCAATAACGTCAATCTCGCCTCAATACAAGTCAGGTTCCAATATAAGGAATATAGATTCTGGATAACCTCCAACTCAAGATCAATCTAAGTCACAACTCAACTAATAGGGTCATATCTGATATATCCTCAATACTCAACTAATAAAGTCACGTCCAACTACTGATCATCATTCAATGTAAATAACCTAAGTCCCAGGTCAATCCAAAGTTATTACCACCAACTCATATTCCAATAGTTCCATAATCATCAAGTTCCATTGCACATTTAGTAATCTGATTCAATAATTGTTGTTCCAACATATAACCATAATCAAGCACAGCTCTCTCACTCTAACAATTTAATCTGATTCCCAAATCCTCAAGGGTTCACACTTCTATTAAGATCAAACATGATATCCCAATACTCGGTATCACAACATATACATGCATCCAAGTTCTATTAGATCAAGTCATTACCACCAATATCCATCTCTCGATATCATATGCATCCATCAATAACCAATACCTAGTCCAAGGGTGAAGTCTACAATCCATCAAGTAACCATACACAGCTGACAGACTCACATTAGTCGACTAAGGCTATACACAAGTCGACTAGGGGAAAGTATAGTCGACTAATCAAGTGGGTCAAGTCGACTATACCAAGGCCAAGTCGACTAACAGGAATGGCTAGTCGACTATACAGGGATACAGAGCTACATAGCTACAGGTCACATAATTAGTCGACTAGGGTAAAGGGTAAGTCGACTAATAACTACTGTTAGTCGACTAACCAAGTCGCAAGTCGACTGACAGGGAAAAATACAGAGAGTCCACACTTTCCTGGGAGGAAGCCTAGTTGACTAGGGGTCTGGGTGTAGTCGACTAACAGAGGTGTTAGTCGACTATGATCATGGAAAGTCGACTAACTCCTCTGCCAGAACAAAGAACAGAGGCTCACGAATATCTGATCTCTCACACAACAAAACATGCATATGCCTCCTCTCTCTCACACATCAACATACACAATGTCCACATTATTCTATGTACACAATTGAATCAGAATAGAATCAATTACTTATAAATAAAAGGAACCGAAAGGAGTAAACACTCACATTGGGTGCCGTTCGCTACTGTGCGCGTCAAGGGCCGAGTCGCTGCCGCGGTCGCTGTGGTGCCGTTCCTCGCTATCGGACTGCATGGGAGGGTGGCCAGGGTGCTAGGGAAGGCCTGGCTGCAAGATGGGGATCTCGCGCTCGCCGGAAGGGCCTGGAATTGCCGCTCGCTCGCTGTCTGCGCGCTGGATCTGGGCTGGAGCTGCTGCCGCCGCTGGTTACCAACAGCACACACGGCCTGGAGAGGAGGTCACCCTGGTTCTGGGCTGCCGTGGGCGCGTCGGATCTGCTGCTGAGGGGCGCGGCAAGGAGGAGGCTGGAGGGGGGATCTGCTGGGTGCGGCTGTGCTGGATGAGGGTGTGGGCGCTGCTGCGGCACAGGGAGGATGAAGCCCAGCTGCTGGAGGAGATTGCGGCCTGGACAGGGATCACGCCTGGCTGCTGGACTGAAGGAGGTCTCGCATGGGGGTCTTGCAGGGGAGGGAGGAGCCGGCCAATGGAGGGATCTCCGGCCTGGTGCGCAAGGGGCTGCCTGGACTTGGAGACGGCTGGATGTGGAAGGAGATGATCGGCCAAGGAGAGGGCTGCTGTTAGGGTGCGGCTGGAGTTGTGGAATTGGGGAGATTTTGAGGGGATTAGTTAGGATTAGGATTTGTGGGGATTTAGATCAAGTAGTTAGGATTTAGGAGATATTTTAGGGATTGCATAGGGCGGTTATAATGGGTTGGAATTGTTATTGGATATGGGTTTGGACTAATGGGTCTAAAGATAAAAAGGTTAACAGGTTAATGGGTAGCGGGTTTGGGTATGCTTAATGGGTAATGACTCCGGTATAGGATTAGAAGTAGGGAACAATACAAGGGAAAGAAAAGAAGGGAGAAGGAAATCTGCTCAGGAATAACACACCTGCAAAAATATAAATAGTAATAATACTGGCAACACTTAAACACCACATCAGATAAATAATTAATAACAATATAGATATTACTAACAACGAGTAATATTATATCACATGATAATAAAATACATGTACACATTTAAATACCAGTATATTTTATTTAAATACCGTACTTAAAAATAGGGATATTACATTCTACCCACCTTAATAAAAATTTCGTCCTCGAAATTCGAATAAGGTAGGGAATGGTAAAAGAATCAAGGTCAAGAAGAACAAATAAGCTTCCACGTCGCCTCGTTGGGACACCACGATTCCGCTGCGCGCTCTGATCTCTGCTACCATCTTCAGCATGAAGTGAACTATTCCCAAAAGACAAGATCAGAAAAATAGAATAGACAAGGGAAATAGGAATCAAGATTACTCTGAAAGAATAGACGCAGTCAGAGAGATTGGAAGATCAAAGGGATGGATTTTCAAAGGGAGGACAATCAATTCAAAGTGGATACAATATCATTGGGTAGTATATGTATATTGCAGTGTAATTATAGCTCGTTCAAATTACTGGTAAGAATCAAGTTCGATATATGTCGAAACCTGGCTCTGATACCAAAAAAAGCCTATCACGCCCTATTTTCCAAAATACGCGGGAATGGAGTCGCGACGAGAGTCGGCGACGTATATACGCAAGGAAAATACCCTATGTATATACGCTAAGCCTAAAGTAACTTGAACAAGTTATAAATCAGAACTATAATAATCATCGATCACTGCAATAATACATATAAGACTACACAGGATCTGAAATGAATGAGGAATAAAATAACAGGCTAAAGGTGATATACAAGAATCAAGGAATAATAGCAGGAAAAAGAAAATGCAAGAGTACCAAAATCAAAGGAAGGGGACCCAAGCTCCTCGCAAAGCGTACCGCCTCATCAAACACCTGCACATTAGAAACAATCGTCCAATATCTGGACGTGCAAATCCAGGGTCGTCAGAACGCGACCATGGTGAGTGTGTGTGTAAAGGGGAAAAGCTCGTGCAGAAGAACAATGTGCATAGATAATAGTAAGAACAACTGCAGACTAAGTAACAAAATAAATAACTGAACAGTAACACATATGATAACCACATGAATACTGATAGAAGATAACTGACACAACTGTAAATATGCAATCAATGTCAAGGCGTGTAATCTATCACATGTCACTAAGTTGGTATCCAAGTCTGTTCATAAATCTGGTCCTGCTTACAATAATGTGTCTATCATAGTGATCTATATGTACAATCAGGTGATTACGGTCAGTCACAATACATTATAACAGTTTATTATCATTTATTATGTCAGCGAACACCAATTGCCACCTGTAATAGACGCATCCCATACTACGCCTACTACATGTGTCAATCAGCGTCCTAAGTTATTGAAACTGATTGGTTGGAGACATTATCCATGTTTTAGGTGGGTCCTGTACATACCCAGGACCACGGCCTCAGTTTCCTGGCGCTGAACCAGGCCGTACCGCTAGGTACTCAGTAACAGTAACAGTAATCTCACTGTGAAAATAGTGGAACAGTAACAGTACAGATGGGATGTCAGTCATCCCCCAGGAACCCTGCAGTGGAACCCTCAGTCGGCTGCACAACCTGTATCCTAGGTCTACCCAAAATACAGACGCTGTCTCCTCCATCAATTTTCCCAATCCCAGTGTAAGTTATTCAATTACTTTATTATTCATTCAATTCAGTTAAATCAGTCAATGTCCATATTATCTAGAACACTGGGATGATATGGTGACAGTAACAATAACAGTACAGTAACAGTAAATCAGTAATCGTATACACGGTGAACAATATCAGTAACAGTGAATAGTAACAGTAATCGTGTATACGATGAACAGTAGAACTGTACCGGGGTTACGGTCAAACAATTATTTCCCAGTAACATGAATAATAAGTTATCAGTTAGGTATCATGCATAACCAGTCAAGTTCAGCTCACTAATATCCAACTAATTCTCACCTGTCTTATCATCAAATGATAATCAAATCTACCAATGAACTGATAACTGCTATCTGGTAACTCTGAGTACAAGATCACTGATATCAACTAGGTCACTATCACAATAACTCAATCTCTGCCAATTGAATTAATCTAGTTTCTAACATCACAACAAGTCCACATCAATATCAGAATGAATCATCACTTAAATCATCACCAATAAATGAATAACAAGTCAACACATACTGAATCATATCAAAGTAAGGGAATCATCCTCAAATAACTTATGGTCTAGACTATCTACTCTTGGTACTCAACATCATCAATATATCATCTAAACAAATCCCAATGCCAATAACGTCAATCTCGCCTCAATACAAGTCAGGTTCCAATATAAGGAATATAGATTCTGGATAACCTCCAACTCAAGATCAATCTAAGTCACAACTCAACTAATAGGGTCATATCTGATATATCCTCAATACTCAACTAATAAAGTCACGTCCAACTACTGATCATCATTCAATGTAAATAACCTAAGTCCCAGGTCAATCCAAAGTTATTACCACCAACTCATATTCCAATAGTTCTATAATCATCAAGTTCCATTGCACATTTAGTAATCTGATTCAATAATTGTTGTTCCAACATATAACCATAATCAAGCACAGCTCTCTCACTCTAACAATTTAATCTGATTCCAAATCCTCAAGGGTTCACACTTCTATTAAGATCAAACATGATATCCCAATACTCGGTATCACAACATATACATGCATCCAAGTTCTATTAGATCAAGTCATTACCACCAATATCCATCTCTCGATATCATATGCATCCATCAATAACCAATACCTAG
Organism: Agave tequilana; assembly: GCA_038442645.1. Lineage (NCBI taxonomy): Eukaryota > Viridiplantae > Streptophyta > Magnoliopsida > Asparagales > Asparagaceae > Agave > Agave tequilana. Next base: position 33,685 of record JAVJIF010009205.1, on the reverse strand, counting down.
TCCAAGGGTGAAGTCTACAATCCATCAAGTAACCATACACAGCTGACAGACTCACATTAGTCGACTAAGGCTATACACAAGTCGACTAGGGGAAAGTATAGTCGACTAATCAAGTGGGTCAAGTCGACTATACCAAGGCCAAGTCGACTAACAGGAATGGCTAGTCGACTACACAGGGATACAGAGAGCTACACAGCTACAGGTCACATAATTAGTCGACTAGGGTAAAGGGTAAGTCGACTAATAACTACTGTTAGTCGACTAACCAAGTCGCAAGTCGACTAACAGGGAAAAATACAAAGAGTCCACACTTTCCTGGGAGGAAGCCTAGTCGATAGGGGTCTGGGTGTAGTCGACTAACAGAGGTGATAGTCGACTATGATCATGGGAAAGTCGACTAACTCCTCTGCCAGAACAAAGAACAGAGGCTCACGAATATCTGATCTCTCACACAACAAAACATGCATATGCCTCCTCTCTCTCACACATCAACATACACAATGTCCACATTATTCTATGTACACAATTGAATCAGAATAGAATCAATTACATATAAATAAAAGGAACCGAAAGGAGTAAACACTCACATTGGGTGTCGTTCGCTGCTGTGCGCGTCAAGGGCCGAGTCGTTGTCGCGGTCGCTGTGGTGCCGTTCCTCGCTATCGGACTGCATGGGAGGGTGGCCAGGGTGCTGGGGAAGGCCTGGCTGCAAGCTGGGGATCTCGCGCTCGCCGGAAGGGCCTGGAATTGCCGCTCGCTCGCTGCCTGCGCGCTGGATCTGGGCTGGAGCTGCTGCCGCCGCTGGTTACCAACAGCGCACACGGCCTGGAGAGGAGGTCGCCCTGGTTCTGGGCTGCCGTGGGCGCGCCGGATCTGCTGCTGAGGGGCGCGACAAGGAGGAGGCTGGAGGGGGATCTGCTGGGTGCGGCTGTGCTGGATGAGGGTGTGGGCGCTGCTGCGGCACAGGGAGGATGAAGCCCAGCTGCTGGAGGAGATTGCGGCCTGGACAGGGATCACGCCTGGCTGCTGGACTGAAGGAGGTCTCGCATGGGGGTCTTGCAGGGAGGGAGGAGCCGGCCAATGGAGGGATCTCCGGCCTGGTGCGCAAGGGGCTGCCTGGACTTGGAGACGGCTGGATGTGGAAGGAGATGATCGGCCAAGGAGAGGGCTGCTGTTAGGGTGCGGCTGGAGTTGTGGAATTGGGGAGATTTTGAGGGGATTAGTTAGGATTAGGATTTGGTGGGGATTTAGATCAAGTAGTTAGGATTTAGGAGATATTTTAGGGATTGCATAGGGTGGTTATAATGGGTTGGAATTGTTATTGGATATGGGTTTAGACTAATGGGTCTAAAGATAAAAAGGTTAACGGGTTAATGGGTAGCGGGTTTGGGTATGCTTAATGGGTAATGACTCCGGTATAGGATTAGAAGTAGGGAACAATACAAGGGAAAGAAAAGAAGGGAGAAGGAAATCTGCTCAGGAATAACACACCTGCAAAAATATAAATAGTAATAATACTGGCAACACTTAAACACCACATCAGATAAATAATTAATAACAATATAGATATTACTAACAACGAGTAATATTATATCACATGATAATAAAATACATGTACACATTTAAATACCAGTATATTTTATTTAAATACCGTACAGAAGACTGCTTCCTAAATGATATCTAAAAAGTCCTTTCGAACTTTTCCAGTCTCCTCTTCTAAGCAAAACAAATATCTAAAGGGCTCGAAAAAGTGCCACTTCATGCTCTTAAACATTCTTTTGTGCAAACAAATTAATATCACTATATTTTAGCAGTAAACAATAATATTAATTGTCTTGCTCACGTGACGCACACTGATGCTATACCCGAATTAAAATGCGGCAAATGTTTTTGTAACATAGCAAAAGCATCACCGTTAACCTGGACAAAACCATTTGAATGCTTGATGGCTATGCTATTATTTGTACCAAACAGTAGAAATTAGATAATGCTTTTTCTTACCTCAAAAATAGATGAGTTACTTATTATGGCCCCCTCACAATTATTTTTTAACAAAATCAGGAGAAGATGCTCAGTTGCAAAAACAAATGAATTAGTCAATTAAACAAGTCTTAAACCATTAGATTTGTCAAAGTTTCAAGTGTTTGATTTCAAATCCAGTGAAAACTTGATAAAAAACATTGTAATTTTTATTACTAGAAAAAATTCTAGCCTGAATATTAAATATGCTGACCTTATAAGCATTTAACTTCCTGTTTGGTTGACGGTGAAAGTGAGGAAGTAAGAAAGTGAGGATTGGTAATAGTTCCCTTTGGAACTTGGGAATTGGTTAGTAAGTTTTCCGGTATTTGGATGTTGTTAGGAAGTGTGATTTGAAAAATGTTATGTCTTTTCCGGTGTTTGGATGGTAATGTGAAAGTGAAAGTGGAAAAGTTGACCACAAAGTTGACCGCAAAATAATATTAAAATTAAAATTAATTAAGAAAAATAAAAAATAGACTGTAATTAGAATGCAAGTGAGATTTACATGATCAAAAAATTAACTGTTTTGTGTTATAACTTATTATAAATGAGATTTATATGACCACAAAATCAACTGTAACACTTTGAAAGTGAGGAAATGGTTGTGTAAAAGAGAAAAGAGAGAAGTAAAAGGAGTTTTCTTATTTTCCTTTTCCGGTGTTTGGATAGATAGAGAAGTAAGCAATTATACTTCCTCATTTCCTTACTTCCGCCCACTTCCTTGCATCCAAACACCCTAAATCAAAGTCGAAAATTTTCCATAAGTTCAAAACTTGTCCTGAAATGACTTCAACAATAAATGCTAAGAATAGAAATTTCCAATTCTCGTCCTTCAATTTGACAGTAACTCTTTTTGGAAAACAGTGAGAAAATTTTAAAAATCTTAATTTTCTAGAAATTTAGCAAAGCTTGTTTGTGATATATAGTTTTATAGATGCATGGTTTGTCAAGATTTCTCCCCCTAAACCTTCCCAAAACTACTTATTGAATAAGATTAATTAATTAATGGAGCACATGAATTAAATAGAAGGAAAAAAATAATTTAAAAAGTAGTTGTGATTAAGATCAAATCACTAAGCTGTTTGTTTGATCGTAAAAGTCCGTAATTTGTAAATGACTTACAATCCAATTACAGCTGCAGCGTTTGTTTGGATCGTAATTCGTAAAAGACTTACACAGCTCAGCTACCACTCACTTGCAACTCAATTACCACTCACTTACACCTCACTTATAGTTAATTTTGTGGTCATGTAAATTTGTATTATTTTTTATGTTAATATTAATTTCTTTTAATATTTAGCATGTTTAGTATTTATTTGCAATATTAAAACTTTTTAAATTACCAAATAGTTAATTTTGTGGTGAACTTTTCCACTTACGACTTACACATTACAACAGCCAAATACCGTAAAACACAATACACTTTCTCACTTGCAACTTTATATTACCAACCAAATATAGTAAAACTTACATGCATGTAACTCATTTACAACTGTAAAAGACTTTAGCAATCACGACTTACGAATTACGGCCAATTTCGACAGCCAACAGATAGTCTCTTCCAACATCTTCAAAGTGTTGTAGTCTTCATTTAGTCATGGCACGAAGGAAAAGTGGTGAATTGGCTTTCCTATTTCCTTTTGATGCCTCTAATAATTTGGCAGGCTCAGTTGAGGGCTTGGAAAGATAGTCCTCGGTCTTTCTTCTCTCCTAATAGCCTCATAGTGATATCAAGGCCATTGTCGGAGGAACGGGAGGCTGGTGCAGCTCGAAAGCACTGTAATGCTTCTTCATGGGGTTAGGGTTCTGGCAAGATTACTACCAACACCCTTCTTCTCCGCTCCGGCGAGGCACGAAAATGGTCGCGGGGAAGAGAACATGGAGGCCTTGAACATTTAGGCATGTTTTACCATCCTAAATTTTAGATTCGGCTCATTTGTGTGAGCCACACACACATGCAATAAGAGAGACAATCTCGTATTGACACGCGTATTGATTCTCTTATAATTTCTTATAATATATGTGTGAGGCCTACACACATAATACATTATGAGAGACGAGAGCGGGCAGTAGAGATTATCAAGTAAGGATTTCGTTCACACTGAAAAAACAACATAAAATGCCAGTTTAATATTTGAAAACATGCAAAAAGAGAGGCGTTTGATTGCTTGATGGTGACTTCAATTCTTTTAGCACAAGTGATCGAGAGAGGTCAATCTTGATGGCAAACAAGAATGACTTCAATTCTCACCATGTTCCAAGAGATGACCAACCATGTAAGCAATCAAATCAAAGGTGAACAACGTCCACACTGCCAGTGATAAATCCTGGAAGATGTGTCCACTGACCATCTTCAGCTATGCATTGTGAAACTAACAGGAGCTACACTTTCAAGGCTCCAAAGTAAAAGAAGCATCATCAAGATTCCAAGGAGTGTCAATCAGAATATAGTCCCTCCTCTGATTCGGTAATCTGAAGAGAAAAAACACCCATGCATGGCTCATGATTGATGCGAAATTGATATACTCTTGTACCAATTATTGTAACAAATCGACGTTTTATTACACCAATTGTTACTTTCAGGATTGACGTTTGCGGAACTTGGCAATATGATGATACCTGCAAAAAAAACTGTTGTGAAGTAAATTTGCAATACCTAGACAAAAGAGTAATAAAAATAACACGAGAATTTAACATAATTTGGCCTAAACTTGTCCTACATCTACGAGGAGAGAATTTAAGAGAGCTTTATTAATAAGCTTGATATAAAGATATCTAACATTCCTCTTAATGCAACAAGAGTATTCACTTTCTTCTTGAAATTAGATCTAGATTACAAGAGTATACGTTCTCTCTATGTACTTTCACCTTGATCATCTCTTTCTTGACTTCCTTGGTGTTTTTCACTTTTTTTGTGCGTTCAATGTTACCTTACAATGCTGGGATATAAACTTTATTTATAAGATATTACAATACAACTCCTATTTGAACTATGAGATGATCTTATCATTGGATACTTGAAGAATCTTGATCAATCCTATTAGGAGTTGATCTCCTTGATTTAGAAGAATTCTAAACCCTTTAATCTTTAAAAACATACCTTCATTAAATAGAAACTGAATCTTATTCGTACTCAACCAGAAAAGAAAACATGTGCCTAAAAAGAAAACTTATTCTGCTTCAAGAAACACCTTGATTAGTCAACTTATCATGATGATTAGTCGATTAATCACTTCTATTAGTCAACTTATAGATTTATAAGTCGACTAATGTATGATGTTTCCTCTCTGTATCTAACCCACTCGATTTCTAGTCGACTGATCTTGTATGTTGTCAACTTATACATATAATAAGTCGACTAGTCTGCACCCACTGGGTTTGCTTATTCTGCTTCAAGCCATCATCTTCTCCAATTCGATTGAATTTTCTTAGACCATCATCTCCTCTTAAAAATAAGGTAAAATCCTAACAATCTCTACTTTGACTTTCTTTTCAAACCTTTAGTAAAACACCTTGATTCTTTTCGTGGTTGTAACCCTACCGTGAAGTTTTTAACTTTTGCCCCTCTCCCGGAGCCTTTACTGATTTATCGCTATGGCTTGGGTCATCCGGGCCTTGCCCGAATGCATCCTTTCTCCTTCCCGTAATACTTTGATCCGGTTCACGTCCCATTGCATTCTTTCTTGAAACTTCACCTCGCGATGAGCTCCTATCCAAGCTTATCCCTGAAACTCCACTTCGAACTGAGTTTTTTTATTCAGCTTATATAACCTACCACACTTATCGCCTTTCAGGATTACCCTGTCTTCTCGGTTAACTGTGACACGCTTTGTTGCACTTGGATCTGGCATCTTTCTTCGTCGAGCACCTCTCTGGATATTAGATTGTATCATACCTCTGGGACATACTGGACCGCCTCAGAGCACACACATCCATCTCTTTCTATAACCTTGATGTCCCAGTGTTAATGTCCTCGCAAGCTGAGCCTCCACTATTTTGATAGTCCCTTCATCCTTTGCAACTAAGTAGTTGAACAGCTCTTTTTGAGAACATACATGAATTGTATTACTCGAATCAAATATTCAGTTTTTACCTTGAGAAGTGTTGTCTTCAACATGAGAAGTCATTAATACTTCAGTGTCTTCTATACCACTTGCTAAGTGTACCTCTGCAGCTTGCCCTTTTTTCTTCAATCACTCTTACCGATGCTTGCAGTCATTCTCCTAATGATCTTCCCTATGACAAAAGTGAAAGAATTTTGACGAACTCAGACCTTTCTTTCCTTCTCCTCTTCCTTTCCTTCCCGTGCCTTTTTCTAATCTCATTAGATAAGAAAGTTGATGTGACATCCTCCAAGATGAGAATTTTCTTACCATAGAGCATGGTGGTAATGATGTGATCATATGACTGTAAAAGCGAACTTAAAAGTATCAACGTCTTTTTCTCCTCGTCGATCTTGACATCAACAACTAGAAGCTCATTCATGACCTTGTTGAAGAAGTTTAAATACTTTAACACCACTATCCCTTCGTTCATGTGTAGCTCATATAGTTGTTTATTGAGATACAGCTTGTTGGAGGGGATTTTTGTCATATATAATATTTCTAACCTTAACCATAATCCTGTAGCCATTTCTTCATCCATCACTTTGTGCATCACCTCGTCTTTGAGACATAGTTTGATTGCGCTTGCTACCTTTATATCCATCTCCTCTCAATCCTCATCTGACGTACATGTAGGTTTTGATGACTTACCCTGCAAGGTCTTGTGAAGACCCTGTTGTATCAGCAACGCCTTCACCCTCTTTTACCATAAACTGAAGTTTTCTTTGCCATTGAACTTCTCGACCTCGAATTTTATCGTAGAACTTCCTATCTTTGACATATCGTCCTTTCGTCAACTTTTTAGCTCTGGCACCAATTGATGCGAAATTGATATGCTCTGATACCAATAGTTGTAACAAATCGGCGCTCTATGACACCAATTGTTACTTTCATGATCGACTTTTGCGGAATTTGACAATATGATGTACTTGCAAAAGAAGAACGATTGTAAAGCAAACAAACAATACTTAGACAAAAGACTAATAAAAATAACACGAGGATTTAAAGTGGTTCGCCCAAACTTGACCTATGTCCACGGGAAGAGAACTTGAAGAGATTAATTAATAAACTTGATACAAAGAGATCTAACATTCCTCTTTATGCAACAAGAGTATTCACCTTCCCCTTAAATCTAGACTTAGATTATAAGAGTATACCTTCTCTCTATGCACCTTCACATTGCTCCTCTCTTTCTTGGTTCCCATGGTGTCCTCCATCTTTTTCTGTGCCTTCTTTGTTACCTTACAATGCTGGGTTACAATCTTTATTTATATGATTTTACAATACAAATCTTATTTGGACTATGAGATGATCTTGGCCATTGGATGCTTGAAGAATCTTGATCGATTTTATTAGGAGTTGATCTCTTTGATTTAGAAGAATAGTAAACCTTTTAATCTTTATAAATAAACCTTTATTGAATAGAAACTAAATCCTATCCGTACTCAACTAGAAAAGAAAACCTGCACTAAAAAGAAAATTGATTCTGCTTCAGGAAATGCCTCGATTAGTCGACTTATCATAATGATTAGTCGACTAATCCCTTTCATTAGTTGATTTATAGATTCATAAGTTGATTGCTGCATAATACTTTCTCTCTGTATCTACCCTGATCGACTGCTAGTCGACTGATCTCGTGTGTTAGTTGACTTATATATATATAATATAAGTCGACTAATTCGCACCACTGGGTTTGCTCTTCTGTTTCAAGCCATCATCTTCTCCAACTCGATTGGGTCTTCTTGAACCATCATATCTTTTTGAAAACAAGGCAAAATCCTAACAGATATAGCCTCCCACTTTTTTAGAGTAGCCACCTATGTTGCACAAATACGACAATGTTGAAATGGACATGACACGTGGATATATCGCAAATTCTTAAAAACACACATGACATGTGTGTCCGACACGCGACAGGGCTCTATGACAGAAGTGTGTGCTACATAGGTAGCCACAACATAAAAGTCCTTCTTGTACGTTGTCCATGTCGATAGAATGACTAAGTCACTTGTTGGTAAGGAATAGATCCTATGGGTTACCACACTTGTTAATAATTTCGAGAGGCATGAGGGTTGCATGGAGCAAATCAGTTCACTGATTGTTTTTGTTAGGCATTGTTCTATTTAAATAAGGTCTGGGGATTTCCAAACCCCAATTTCAGTAACTTCGTTTTGGTTTCCAAATAAGGCCCAGTTTCAGTAACATTTTTTTGAACTCAAAACTCTCCCAAAATTCAGTTTGAGAAACTTAATCTTGTTCCTAAATTAGATCTAAAAAGTCATCTTTCGAACTTTTCAATCTCTATCTTCTAAGCAAAACGAATATCTAAAAAGCTCAAAAAAGTGTCACTTCGGGCTCTTTAACTTTTCTTTTGTGAAAATAAATTAATATCGCTATAATTTTAGTAGTAAATAATAATATTAATTGTCGTGGTGCACGCGGATGTAACACCCAAATTAAATGCAGTAAATCTTTTTGTAACATAGCAAAAGCAACCCCGCTGTAATATCCAGGACAGAACATGACAAAACTGTTTTGAAAGTAACATCGATCATAATTTTTTCACATATAATTTACATAAACACTTTGTCATAAGTCTTGAAGCACGCTTGTTACCAACAAACTAAACAATAAGAAATTATCAGTCGCCATTACTCATGACAAACGAAACATAAGTCCGAGTCCTACAAAACACACCGAGCATGGCTAATTGTACTACATACACAGGCAGCTTTCTAAAATAGATCTAAAATGTCCTCTTGAACTTTTCCAATCTCCTCTTCTAAGCATAACAAAACCTAAAGGGCTCGAAAAAATGTCACTTTGTGCTATTTAACATTTCTTTTGGGCAAACAAATTAATATCGCTATAATTTTAGCTCTAAATAATAATATTAATTGGCATGCTCACGTGGTCCACACAGATGTTGCACACTAATTAAAATGTGGCAACTGTTTTTGTAGCATAGCAAAAGCAACACCGTTGTAATAACCAGGACAAAATCATTTTGAAAGTACCATCAACTACAAGCTTTTAACATATAATTTTACAGAGCCACTTTTCACAAGTCTTGAAGCACGCTTATTACCAATAAACTAAACAATAAGAAATTGTCGGTCGTCATTACTCACGACTAACCAAACATAAGTCCTAGTCCGACAAAGCACACGGGCATGGTTAATTTTACTATGTACACAAGACCGCTTCCTAAATTAAAAAGTCCTTTCAAACTTTTTCAGTCTCCTCTTCTAAGCAAAACAAATATCTAAAAGGCTCAAAAAAGTGTCACTTTGTTCTCTTTAAAATTTCTTTTGAGCAAACAAAATAATATCACTATAATTTTAGCGGTAAAAACAATATTAATTGCCGTGCTCATGTGGCGCACACGGATGCATACTCGAATCAAAATGCGGCAAATGTTTTTGTAACATAGCAAAAGCAGCACTGCTGCAATAACCACGACAAAACCATTTTAAAAGTAACATCAACTACAATCTTTTCACATTAATTTTAAAGAGCCACTCGTCACAAGTCTTGAAGCACGCTTGTTACCAACAAACTAAATGGTAAGAAATTGTCGGTTGCCATTACTCATGACTAACCAAACATAAACCCGAGTCCGACAAAACACACCGAGAACATCTAATTATACTATACACACATGACCGCTTTCTAAATTAGATCTAAAAAGTCTGTTCGAACTTTTCCACTCTCCTCTTCTAAGCAAAACAAATATCTAAAGAGCTAGAAAAAGTGTCACTTTGTGCTCTTTAACATTTTTTTTGTGCAAACAAATTAATATCGCTATAATTTTAGGAGTAAATAATAATATTAATTATCTTGCTCACATGGTGCACACAAATGCTACACCGAGAAAATTATTTTGAAAGTAACATCAATCATAAATTTTTCACATTAATTTTATAGAGCCACTTGTCACAAGTCTTGAAGCACGCTTGCTACGAATAAACTAAATGATAAGAAATTGTCGGTCGCTATTACTCACGACTAGTCAAGTATAAGCCTGAGTCCGACAAAGCACACCGAGCACTATAATTGGACTGTACACACGTGGCCGCCACGTAACCCAACAACTCAGATACCGACCGACACACGGGTCCGACTGACAATCCACATGTTGGGCCCCACATGTCATTCTCTAGTATCCCAAAAGCACAAATGGATCCTAGTAGGAGCCAACCCAAACCCCCCACCCAATTAAGCACATTTGGAGTGGCAACCCCACTGTAGTCTAAATTTTCTCTCGTTGCAGAAATCTGAATAGATTATTTACATATTCTTTCTTACAGTGATTGTCTCCCCTCTCCCCCTCAGTACCCTCACACAGTTTGCTGTCTTCTCTTCTCTCTCGTTACACTTCTTTCCTCTCTCTCTCTCTCTCTCTCTCTCTCATTTTATTTTTTCTCTCCTCCCCTTTTTTCTCTCTCAGATTTAATCTTTCCTTTTCTGCAAAAAACTTTAATTTCCCCCATCAACCTCTGATCTGCACAATTCTCGCCATGGCAGAAGATTTGACGCGGGAAAGGAAGAGCCTTGGCTCATAAAAGTCCCATCTTTCTTGCAAAGTTCCAATTTTTTTTGGTTCTGGTACTTGGTTGTTTTGTTCTTAGATGGGTTGTTTCCCATGTTTTGGATCATCTGAGAGGGAGGAGGAGGGAGGGAAGAAGAATGATGTTAAGGATTTGAAGAAGGACAACTCTTCTTCTCATCATGTGAGCAGAGTTAGCTCAGGTACAAAAAAATTTCGTTTTTTTTTGTGGGAATTATAGGGGTTTATATGAGACTTTGTAGATGCCCAGTTTGATATGTCACTTGATAATCATTTCCTTTTACTATATTGTGCTTTTTTCCTCATTTCTTGTGTTATTTAGTTAGATTCAGAGATGCCTAGCTTGTGATTTTTGGAATGTTTGTCTGGAGAATTTTTCTTCTAATTTTCTCATTCTGATCTAGGGGATTTGTATCCCTAAAATTTGATTTCTGGTGGATTTCGGTCCTTCGGACAGAACAAATTTGTCTTGAAATTGTTGATATTGTAAGGAAATTTTTAAATCGCCCAAGTAGCTAAGCATTTATTTTATTACTGATTTTGAGATGTCACTCTGCATTGTCTCTTCCCCTTTTATATTTGATCTTTGAGATGTATATGTAATTTTTGGAAATTGATTCTGTGCTTGGGTTTCTCATAAATCCTGTTTTAGGCATTTGGAAAGAAAAATTAATAGGAGAGTTTTATTGTGTTCAGACAGTTGTGTGTAGAAATGCTAACCTGCATTGTTGATAGATCAGAATAAGTTACAATTATTATCTTTTATTATATATTTATTTTGTTAATTCAGAATTGCATGGAGTTGATGTGTTCTATTACTATGAGCTCATGGTCTTGTGATGCTCCCATATAGTAGTAGAAATATCAAATTCTTATTGCTAGTGTTAGTATGGATCTTTATATTCCAATGCCAAATCTTTTGTCATTTTAGACTAGAAACTCCTAAAATTATGTGTATTCAAATATCCACAGTTGGTGACCCACATTAGTTCTAAGGATTGCATGCTTCAGATATTAGATCTGCGCGATGTGCGTTGTTTGTGAACTAAAACTAGTGCACTAAGAGTTGTCATTTCTATTATGCTACTCAGCTTACTTTTTAGATTGATTTCTAATTGATTATTTTGATTTGCTTGCTGTTGAAAGACAAGTCAAAGTCGCGTGCTGGTTCTGACTCTAAGAAGGAGAAGGCAGTCACGAAAGAGGGGGGGCAGGCACATATTGCTGCACAGACCTTCACCTTTCGTGAACTTGCTGCAGCTACTAAGAACTTTAGACCAGAATGTCTTCTGGGTGAAGGGGGCTTTGGACGTGTATATAAAGGCCGCTTAGAGAGTAGCGGGCAGGTTAGTTAAGTCAATTTATCTTGATTTATATGTCTGTATGTTAGCCTTAGGTGATTTAATTTTCCGTTATAATATGTATTGAATTTTTTTCTATATATATTGTTTCCTTTAAGTAGAGAGTAGGATTGAGAAATATGTTATTGATATTGAGACTTTACTTCTGTGGTGCATTGATTATATTATTCTTTTTGCAGGTTGTCGCTGTGAAACAACTTGATAGGAGTGGACTTCAAGGAAACAGAGAATTTCTTGTGGAGGTCCTCATGCTCAGTCTATTGCACCACCCCAATCTAGTCAATTTGATTGGGTATTGTGCTGATGGAGATCAACGACTTCTTGTTTACGAGTTCATGCCGTTAGGATCATTGGAGGATCACCTTCATGGTTAGATTCTTTATTCTTCTTCTTCTTCTTCTTCTTATCACCACCACCACCACCACCACCACCACCATAGTGACTTGCTGAGGTTTTTCAACTTCAAATGAAGTGGCTCATTGGAAATTTTATGTATGAATTTTGCCAACACAGTTACATGAATGACTATTATAATTTGTAACTTCCCTCATTCCATAATCCCAACAAATAATTTGCCAGTAAATGATACCACACCTTAATGCAGAATACTTCTTTTGTTGTTTGGGATTATCATCTTATCTATTCTGAAAACGGTTGAAGTGAGCTGTTTATGGAAATAAGAGGAGATTAATTCAGTGTTGCTTTTGGCTTGGGGATAGGGTATTGAAACTAGGGAAATTAAATATCTTGCGAAAAGTGATGGATGCACAATACTGCTCCAGTAGGCTGTGGCTGGGGACTGCAAGTCTGTTAGAGCTATAAATGGATTTAGAAATAAAACAAGTTTTGGTTGGTCCTAAATATCAAGTTGGTACTTGGCCTGAATTAAAGTTGGGAATGGTGGGTGTAATAGTGTTTGAGATCGTATTTCTGATCTTCTTAGTTGCTTCTTAGATGGCAATGACTAGTGAAGTGTCATGGTGTGACAGGAGCTGATAATGCCTGATTCGAGTAGAACTATTGGGATGCAAAAATTGAGGAACCAAAATGCTTGAACTTAGCATCACTTCCGGCCTTTCTTGAATGGTATGGAAAAAAATGTTTTGGCTATGGAAGGATGAGAGATTTCCAGATGAACAGTTCCTCTCTTTGGTGTCTGCTGGATTCTTGTTTCTAGTTAAAATTTTGAAAAGCACTTATCCAATTTGTGCGCTAAAAGATTTTTTTCTGGAGAAAACTGCTGACCTTTTTTAAAATAAAAGTTGCATTTAGTTTGATAGTAATGGTTAGGTGATGTGTTACCTTTTCAATTTTGTCGACTTAGTATGTCCCTTGGGAGTAATTTGCCATACTCGTCATGTACCTTCCCTATCACAATTGGTTGACAAAGGAGAATATTTAACTAAAATGACTCAGGTGCAAGATTCTCCATACTTTTCCACAACCTCGTTCACATCTCAGCGGCCCTCTAAGTTGGTCCCAGATTCCTTATTGGCCTTAATGCCGGATGAATTAGGTAGCCTAGAGCATACCTAAACATCATTAAAGCGTTGGGAAATGAATCCTTAGAATTGAGTAAAAAGAATTTTAATTTGCCAACCCCTAAAGTTCACAATGAAGGCTTTTTTTGTTGTTGTCATTGTATTCTCATCACCTCAATATGTTCCTTCAACATATTTATTTTATTTATCACATTTAACTGTTATATATTCAATTACTATTTGAATTCTAATACTTTATAAGGATGAAATATAAACCAAGAAACAACCATACACGCTTTGGTTCTCTGTAGTATTGCACTAATCTACAGATTGTGCTTTAAACTATTGGGTATATAACAATATATTCTAATTTTTTAAATATGCAACAACTTAAATTATAAACTTTTAACTAAATTTAAATACTTGTCCTAAGCATGCAAGTAATATAAAAGAATTAAAAGAAAAGAATCTGCTGGCCGGAGATGACAGTCGTGCAGAAGCACTGCCTTAGAAGATAGATGACTGGTCCCTCGTCCGAACCTTAGAATGACCTCCTCTCCTAGCGGTAAAAGCTCCCCCGGTAGTTCGCCAGCACCCAGCCCAGGGCGATGAGCTAGGCCTCTGCTCAGATGGAAATTCGTTACCCGTAAGTAAAAGAAATTCTCAGATAAATCCCCAAAATTGAACCAAAATTTTATAAAAAGGAAATATGGAGGAGGGAGACATAATGTTGTAGTTGTTTTTGCCAGTAATTGATTGAACTGCCAGAAGCAATATTTATAGATTCTCGAAGTTCAGCAGTTGTTACAGTTCCGCTCCAAATATGCACACGATCATGCAGTTCGCGAGCAGATCAGAATCATGGGTCAAACCGAACATAAAATCACGAAAAATCAAAACAAAATTTTAAATAAAATTTAAATAGAAAAAACCAAAAAAAAGTTTCAGGTTCAAAAGTCCCCTGACTCGAACTGCATTCGTGTCCGCAGGTCATGGGCACGCGCCACCCGAATTCGGCTCGGCCCGGTTCGGTGCGTGCGCGCGTGTGGGGATGTGGCCCATGGCCCAACACTCATAACAATAGGCAATGTGAGGAGTTAGTATATATACCACCCAACTTCCTATCTCCTATCCAATGTGGGACTAAAACCAACGCCAAATTAGAGGGAACTCAAGTTTTTCCTCCAAATTCAAAACACATCCAACAGTCCTCCCTCAAAACTTGAGTTTCAAGGAAGATAAAATAAATCAACAATAAATAACAAACAAATCATCAGATCATAAAACACTAATAAAATCTGGCATCATACTGTCCATTCGGGGTTGATAGCTTGCGGCCTTGAATCTACCCTTGGTGAATTTCATCGCCACCTGAGAGACATAATGGACTACGCCTTGAGTTAGGCCTCTTTAACCAGATATTAATGAAAGACACACATACACAGTAAGTCTCCATTTATTAAGCGAGCGGGTTGAGCATTAAAGGCCATGCTCAAAATAACCGACTCATGAGAGTTTCTAGGGTCAGCCCTGCCCCCCAGCCGCGGGCATTACAGTTTCTCTCACATAGGTAAGTCCTCCAAGGGTAGTACAGTTGGATGGTATATCTACCCTCCACACTACATGCATTGGACTTATTAAAAGTTAAACTCATTCTTACCTAGCTGTATCATAAGAGCATCATCACCATAGAGAAGGATAGCTACAATGCTACATATATGATATAAACATATCTGGGTCGATGCTCCGCACGAGTATCACCAGTCCATCTTGTTTCTACCACATTGAACCTTTTTCATGGAATCAATTCTCAATCAAGTAGGTTGGGTTCCCGCTGTCGGTGAACTCTACTATGGGCTTAAGCCCATCTCCCTCGATGATTTTAGGACCATATTTCTAGAAAGACCTTTAGTCAATGAGTCAGCAATATTCTTCTCGGACTTTGCCCAATAGGCGCTGAATAGACTTAAGTCTGATTTGTATGTCTGTTCATCTTCTTGTTGACATTATTTTATTTTAAAATCTCAATGGTGGATCTAGAGTCAGTATGAATTGAGATTGGCAGGTCTAGGCATGATAGAGAATTCAAATAAAAGATCCTTTAACCATTCAGCTTCAGAGTAAGTTGTGTCCAGAGGAATGAGCTAAGACTCCATGGTGCTCCTGGCAATCAATATTTGTTTGCAGGATTTCCAGGACACAGCAGCACAACCGAACATGAATACATATCCGGTAGTATACTTAACACTGTTGGCATCAGTGACCCAGTTGGCATCACTATAACCTTTCACAACATCAGGATATCCACTGTAAGTTAGACAATAGCCAATTATGCCTCTAAATATCTGAAAACTCTCTCTAGTGCAGTCTAGTGTTCTTTACTGGCGTTACTGGTGTATCTACTTAATTTGCCTACTGCATAAGAAATGTCAGGCCTTGTCCTGTTGGAAATATAGAAAAAGTGAACTTATTAATTGAGAGTATTTCAGCTGAGACACATGTTCACCCGTGTTCTTCTTCAAAGCAATTGAAGAATCATAGAGATAAAAATTGGTTTAGAGTTGTAAACATCAAATTTATAAAGCATTCTTTCAATGCTAAGAGCTAGACTTAAAGAAATTCCATTAGAGGTTTTGGATATTTTCATTCCCAATATCACATCAGAAGGACCTAGATCCTTTATATCAAAGTTTTGGAAAGATAATCCTTTACTCTTTGGATTGCATCAAGAGAAGTTCCAAGGATAAGAATATCATCTACATATAGACAAAGGATAATATACTCATTGTCAAACTTCTTAGAATCTATGCACTTGTCATGTTCTTGGACAGTGAATTCAAATTGTACAATAACTTTGTTAAACTTTTGATGCTGTTGTTTAGGGGCTTGTTTAAGTCCATACAATGACTTCATAAGTTTGCACACTTTGTTTTCTTGTCCATTGGCAATGAATCCTTCTGGTTAGTCCATATACATCTCTTCTTCAAGATCGCCATTCAGGAAAGCAGTCTTGACATTCATTTGGTGAATGAACATGTTATGAATTGATGTAAGTGCTAGAAGGATTCTGATAGAGGAGATCTTGATAACAGGAGAATAGGTGTCAAAGAAGTCAATACCCTTTTATTGGATGAAACCCTTGGCAATTAATCTGGCTTTGTATTTATCGACAGTGCCATCAGGTCGGAGTTTCTTCTTGAAGATCCATTTACAATCTACAGGTTTGCATCCTGGAGGAAGGTCAGTGAGAATTCAAGTGTTATTCTCTATTATGGACTTGATCTCACTATCAATGACTTCTTTTCAGAAAAGAGATTTAGAAGAGTCCATTGCTTCCTTGAAAGAGTTAGGATTACCTTCTACAAGATGGGTGAAGAAGTCCTCATCGAAAGATGTAAGAGTTCTAGTTCTTTTACTCCTTTTTGGTTTAGAATCATTGGTAGGAGCAGAACTAGAAGGAATATCAAAGGTAGGAGAATAGAGGGATCACTAGGGATTCTAGATTTGAGAGGAAAGACATTATCAAAATAGACAACATCCCTAGCTTCAATGATGGTGTTGTTGGATATTTCATTGATCTTAGAGTTAATCGGTTAACATTGCTATCTAGTGCATATCCAATGAAGATAGTATCAACAGTCTTGGGGCCGATTTTTTTCTTCGGTTCTGCTATTGAAACTTTAGCCAGGCAACCCCAAACTTTGAAGAATTGAATGTTAGGAGTTCTCCTTTTTCAACGTTCATATGGAGAAATGTCGGTCTTTTTGGGAACCTATTAAGGATAAAACAAGTAGAAATGAAAGCTTTACCTTAAGGTTTTCGGGTGCACCTGAGCTGAGTAACATGCAGTTCACCATGTCCACTAGTGTTCTGTTCTTTCTTTAGCTACACCATTGGATTGAGGTGTGTAGGGAGCAGTTACCTCGTGAATAATGTTGTGTTCTTGGTAGAATTTTGTCATACATTTGAGGTATACTCCCCCCATGATCAGATCTTAGAATTTTGATCTTCTTTTCTAGTTTGGTCTCAGCTTCTGTTTTATACACCTTAAACCAATCAAGGACTTCATCTTTGGATTTGAGAAGATAAGTGTAACAGAATTTGGAGTAGTCATCAATGAATGTTATAAAATATCTTCTACCGCCTCGGATGAGAACTCTGTTCGAGTCACACACATCACTGTGAATAAGTTAAAGAGGTTCAGAATTTCTTGTGGTAGAGTGGAAAGGTGTTCGGACATGTTTTCCTTGAACACATATTTCACATTTAGAAGTTGAGTCAAAAGAAGATTTAGGGATGAGATTCAAGTTAATCATTTTCTTGATAGAATTGAAGTTGACATGTCCCAATCTTTCATGCCAGATATCACAAGACTTAATGTTCAAAACAACAGGAATAGAAATTTCATTGTCAGAAGAATTTATTACATTGAGACGAAAAAGGCCATCACAAACAAAACCTTTTCTAATGAATATATTAGACTTAGAGATTACAAACTTATTAGATTCCTTGATAATCCTATAGCCAGCTCTAAGAAGTGAAGACTCGCTGATCAGATTTTTCCGAAGTGTGGGTACATGCAGAGCGCCTTGAAGAGTCAGAATTTTTCCTGAGGTTATTCTGAGATCAATATGTCCAGTTTCTTTTATTTCTCTAGTGAAGTCATCTGTTAGGCTCACGCTTCCTCCACGTTATTACTGATAGGATTTAAACCAGGAGCGATCAGTACATATGTGAATATTGCCTCCTGAGTCTAACCACTGGTCTGAGGAGAAGGTGATAGAGTTGACAATAAGAAGAGAAAAATCTAACCTAAAAGAGTTGGAGTTCAGTTCCACCATGTTGACCTTGTGTCCGTCATTTCCTCCACTTCCTCTTGGTTGAGCTTTTACTTGTTCTTTCTTCCGGTTGAAACATTGAGGAGCCATGTGATTCATTCTCCCGCAGACGTAGCAAAATCTTTCATCGGTCTTCTGGCCAAAGGTTTTGGGTTTGAAGGAGGAAGATTGAGAATGTTTGAAAGAAGAAGAGTTTGCAGGGGGAGAAGAATGAAAATGATTGGGTTTTTTAAACTTCTTGCCCTTGGGATTCATAAATTTGTGCTTAGGCTTATCCTTCACTAAGTTTACTTTAGCTTTCATTTCTGACTTAGTTTTGGAGTTTTGCCTATGATCTTTTATGTGAGTCGATTTTAGGGCTTGAATGAGGGTTAGGTCGCCTTGCTTGTGACGGAGGTCTCCACCAAAGGTTGACCAGGAAGGAGAGAGTTTATCAATGAGACAGGACATCTTGTAATCATCCAAGAATTGATTTTCTTTTGATTGAAGGTGTCAGATATAATCTTGAAATTCATGAGTTGATCATTGATTGGTTTACTATTAATCATCATGAATTTATTGAAGGAGGAGGAGGTGAATCTTTCGATTCCAGTATTATCAAGGTCATATTCATCCTCGAGTGCTGTCCACAGTTTTTTTAGCACTCTTATATTCATAATAAATGTCATATAGACTATCAGAGAGTGCACTAAGAATTCTATAGAGACAATGATAGTCAATTTCCTTAGTTTTCAAATAGATGTAGGAAGGAGTTGTAGGAGGAGTTTCAATAGGAGAAGATCTACTAGAGATGGTTTAGGAGAAGGTGCAGGAATGGTGTCATCTATGGCTGAAATAAGACCTAAAGTGGTCAACCAATACTTCATCTGGTTTGCCCATCTCTTAAAATATGTGCCGGAGAATTTCTTCGGTTTGACACCCTTGGAATGATCAGAGTTGGTCATAGTGACGGGATGGCGCTACCTGAATTCTATATTTCAAAATTATTTGACAATGTCAGAATTTAATTTATATTGGTAGCTTTTGATTAGGGTTTACAAGATAAAATAGTGTATAGTTCTTCTTTGTCCTTCTTTAATTATGAGCCAAATAATTCAAGTAAGATATAACTAGATATAGACTTATCCTTTTAATTTTTCTAATTCAAAATTATAACAATAATAATTTCTAAAAGGTTATTCTTATTTTTTTAAACTAATTTACTTCTAATTTCTAATCAATAAGTCCAATTAAATTTTAGAAATAGACTAGCATAAATTAATTAACAATTAACTTGCAAGAATAAATAATCCTTACAACAAATAGCTCAAATTAGATAATTTTAATTAGCCAAATTTTATTGTAAGAAACAGTTAATTAACTGATGCATGCATGTAAAATCTTGCAATAAGAGTTTATAATATATACATATTTAAATAAGACAAGATTTAAATAATTTAAATTATCTTGTAAAAGATTTTCCTTTTGTAACGAAAATTAATAAGATGTTGTAATGAAAACAAATGAATTAAGTTTTGTAATGAAAAAGATTTGACCTTGTAATAATTAGTACAAATAGATTTGTAATGAATAAAGTTATTAAGATTTTCCTAGGATCTTATATTGAAAGATTTGACCTTGTAATAATCAGTACAAATAGATTTTGCTTTGCAAGGAATTGAAAGAGATTAGAATTAAATTAGATTTTTAAGAAATCTTACAACAAGATAAGAGTTTACAACAGTATGATATGATAAAATCTAAATAGTTTAGAAAGATCTTACAAATAATTTTGTAATGGAATAGTTTAATGAAATCTTTAAGGATAAATGAAAATTTGAAACACAATTCTTTAAAGGATAAATTGTAAGGATGCAAAATTTTTCCTTTTAAGCTTTTAAATAATTATCTTTACTTGCAGGGACAATTTTCTACTTGCATATAATTTTAATGTATGAAACAGACAAGTATTATATTGCATGAAATAATTATTAGATAACCTCTATCTTCTAAATTATTGGGTATATAACAATATATTCTAATTTTTTAAACATGCAACAATTTAAATTATAAACCTTTAACCAATTTAAATACTTATCCTAAGCATGCAAGTACCATAAAAGAATTAAAAGAAAAGAAACTATTAGCCTGGGATGACAGTCGTGCAGAAGTACTGCCTTACATGATAGATGGTCGGTCTTTCGTCCGGACCTTAAAATGACCTCCTCTCCTAGCACTAAAAGCTCCCCCAATAGTTAACCAGCACCAGTCCTGGGCGATGAGCTAGGCCTCTGCTCAGATGGAAATTCGTTGCCATTAAGTAAAAAAAATTTCCGAGAAATCACCCAAAAACTGAACCAGAATTTTGTAAAAAAGAAATATGGAGGAGGGAGACAGAATGTTGTAGTTGTTTTTACCAGTAACTGATTGAACTGCGAGAAACAATATTTATAGATTTTCGGAGTTCAGCAGTTATAACACTCTCAAATTTGCACACGATTATGCAGTTCGCGAGCAGATCTGAAGAATGGGTCAAACCGAATAGAAAATCACGAAAAATCAAAATAAAATTTAAATAGATAAAATAAAAAAATGTTTCAGGTTCAAGAGCCCCCTGAGTCGAACTGCATTCGTGTCCGCAGGTCGTGGGCGCGCGCCACCTGAACCCGAACCCGAGCTCGGCCCGATTCGGTTCAGCGTGTGCACGCGCGTGGGTTGTGGCCCATGGCCCAACGCTCATAACAATAGGCATGAGAGGAGTTAGTATATATACTACCCAACCTTCCAATTCCTATCCAATGTGGGATTAAAACCAAAGCCAAATAAGAGAGACTCAAGTTTTCCCTCCAAATTCAAAACACATCCAATATAAACATGCCCAGACCATGAGATGTGCGTCTGTAGGCACATCTCATATTTGCCACTGCATTAACCAATTCTCATTTATCTTTGATGTTGGTTTGGATAAAGAAAGTCGACAAAATAATGTCTTGCCAATGCTTTCCACTGATCTGCAGCAACACGAAACAGCATTGCCTAATATCCCAAATTTTTGGGGTTGGATATATGACTCCTTTTTCTTCATTGAGCATTGTTCACCTCCTTTGTTGAAATATCCATCACTTCTCCTGCCTCAACCAATGTCCATTTTCAGGCACCTCTAGTCTATCCATTCCTTACACTACGATTCTCACTCCTAACTCGTGCACTTGTACGTCATTGTTGCCACATCCAAATCATTGATCTAAACCTATCTTTGTGTATTGCCCACTCATCATCATGTCAACATTCTTCTCTACATCATGTTTTTGACATGTTGCTCTTTGAGTTGCTCAACATTTGGATCCATAAAACATGGCTCATCATATAGTCATTTTATAAAGAATTTTGTTTTAATTTTAATGCTATTCTGCACTCTCTCAGTACTTCAGAAGAACTTCTCCACTTTCACTCATGTTTTGATGCTATGAGCAACATCCTCCTCACTGGTATTTTGCACTCACATAGTACTCCTGTAGAACTTCTCCACTATAGCTGTCTTGTTTTGATGCAACGAGCAACATCCTCCGCTATGTCACTATCAAGATTAATGATTTTCTAAGCAACAAACATGACCGTCTTCGGATCTCTTAAACTGTACCTCATTTCTTCTTATACTAAAGTCACATGTTTGGCTGATGGAGGTAAACCTCATCATTCCTTCTTTAAAAAAAAAAAATGTCACATTTCATGTCTTCTGTTTTTGTTTTGATTCTAGATACTTTAGATTTCAAAGGCTTCTGTCCCTAGACGGTAACCTTTCTCTACTTCCATTGTAATACCAAGGTTCAAAGTCTTGTATTAGTAATTGGATCGAACTGCTCTGCCACACGGAACAAGTGGTTTCAGAACTATTGGAGCTGTACTATCTAAATTTTAAAATATGCTAAACAATATTTTATTTTTTTAAAAATAGTTAGAAATTATTTCACATTCCTACCCTACCTTATCATATTAGATTAGATTTTGATGAAATCTTTTACATAAGGCAGGTTAATGCTGCATGAATTTCAAACTAATGTGATATTTGTATCACTAAGTTTTGATTTTTTTTTTTTTAATTTTCAAAATAATGTATTAATTTTATCACCTAATTCGATACAATTATTTTTAAGCTAAAAGAGCAAGGGCTTCTAGATGAAATGAGTGGGTGCTAAGATTTTATTATTTTACATATAAGTCAACCTTACAAGTTAATAATTCATCTAAAAAACATATAGGAGTGGTACTCTATATTTGTTTCTTTAGGAGATTAACCTTCTTTGGGAAATTAGCATATATAGTTATCACACATGTAGCCTTTAGACAACACCCAAAAATACCTTAACTTGGAACCCTTATCCTGCTACATGAGGTTTCATTGTATGCATAGAGCATGTGCTACCATTTTCTGAGGTTATCTAGGGTTAGTTCCCGTTTCAATATAAGGCCTGTTTGGTTAAGGGTGGAAGTAAGGAAGTGAAGAAGTGAGGAAGTGTTAATAGTTCCCTTTGGAACTTGGGAATTGGTTAGTAAGTTTTCCAGTGTTTGGATGTTATTGGGAAGTGTGGTTTGAAAAGTATTATGTTTTTTTCCGGTGTTTGAATGATAATGTGGAAGTGAAAGTGGAAAAGTTGACCGCAAAATATTATTAAAATAAAAATTAATTAAGAAAAATAAAAAATAAACTGTAATTAGAATGTAAGTGAAATTTACATAATCAAAAAATTAACTGTTTTGTGCTATAACTTATTACAAATGAAATTTACATGACCACAAAATTAACTGTAGCACTCTGAAAGTGAGAATGGGTGTGTAAAAAAGAAAAGAGAAAAAAAAGGAATTTTTTGATTTTTCTTTTCCGGTGTTTGGATAAATAGGAAAGTGAGCAATTATACTTCCACATTTCCTTACTTCCGCCCACTTCCTTGCAACCAAACACGGCCATAGTGAAGGTGTGGCAAAACAGTAAGAGCTATGATTAAGCCTAGGAAGCCAACTGATGGAAGAAGGACGTAATGGTTACGCAAACTTTAACCTCATGCAACTTGGGAGCAAATATCCAAACTTTTCCTCAACTTTGAAGGAGTTTATGTAACAGGAGTCTACTAAGTTGGAATGCCATCCTACGAATATAACGAATACATGACTTTTATAACTATACATCTTTATACTACATAGGATATATGTGTTTGTTCGCATAATTTCTGACATTGTGATTATTGAGTCTTATCCTGGTATTCCAGTTTGTTTATTTAACCACTTAGCATTGATGCATAGTTAGGTAAACGAACATGTTGTACTAAAGCTTTGAAGGGAGCTCCTCGGGAAATTAAAATAAGGTGTTTCTGGATCATGTGAAACACATCAAATGGTGAGCAATGTCTATTGGGTTTGTTTTCCTTGATGTTGCCCTACGCCATTCCTCTCCTATCTATCACTGTCTCAGAACATACATTGTCACAACATTCTCTTAACTTCTAGGCAATGACAAAGAAATTATCACAGGATGAATAATGGTAAGGCAATATCAAGTGAAGTTCAGGGAAAAGAAGGAAAATAAAGGTGTTTGATTATATTATATATGAGTTGGACTGAGACTTACCATTCACTCTAAAAAGTAAGAATTAACACATCTTCCACCACTATTTGTCTTTGGATATGTGCCGGTTAAAATATCAGAAGACGAATAGTAGTTAGGGGATAAAGTAATGGTGGACCCATAGAGAATTTGTGGTGGAATACCTCCCACTTTTTTGAGTGAATGATAAGTGTGTAGTCAAGCCCATTGTATATATAGGGTTTAATGCTAGTGAGAGGACGAGTCTGAGAAAGATAAGAGAGAAAACTAATTTGTGTTTGTCTTGGAAATGCATTCCCCCTGATGAAAATTACTGTGAAGTCGAAGCATGTCTCTGATGAGACTTCCTAATTTTCAATATATTTCTCTATTGAGTTATTTTAGCAGTCCCTGCTGTAGTTTTGTCTTTCACTGTTAATAATTTGGAGCAGTACTTCGTTTCTATCTAGAACTTTCTATAATAATAATCTTAAGACACAACTTCCTGCTAGATGATTGACTTGGCGGCTTGACCTCCTTTGTCAAATATTCTGGAAATGGTCTCTTCATGAGGTATATTGTAGAGTTCAGCAATTATCTGCAATTTCAGGATACTAAGGTTACCGACTCGTGGAAGTTTCTACTTGACCATAATATATAGCTTTGTTTAGTTGTTATTAGCAATCCAATCTTTGTTTTGTGAGAAAAGTCCAATCCTTGTTATTAGTACTTATCTGTTAATAATTTGTAATGGTTACTTTATTTTTTGTCCAGAAGTTTATATATGGTAATCTAAGAATAGACAAGTGCTCACTAAATAACCAACTCCGCTCCCTCCTTTTTTCAGATGTTCCTCCTGACAAAGAACCACTTGACTGGAATACTCGGATGAAGATTGCAGCTGGTGCTGCTAAAGGCTTGGAGTATTTGCATGATAAGGCAAACCCTCCGGTTATTTACAGAGATTTTAAATCATCAAACATTCTGCTTGATGAAGGATTTCATCCAAAGTTGTCTGATTTGGCCTTGCAAAGCTAGGCCCTGTTGGTGACAAGACTCATGTTTCAACACGTGTGATGGGGACTTACGGCTATTGTGCTCCTGAATATGCGATGACTGGGCAGCTCACACTGAAATCCGATGTCTATAGTTTTGGTGTAGTCTTCCTTGAGCTGATTACTGGACGCAAAGCAATTGACAACACGCGGGCTGCTGGAGAGCAGAATCTAGTGGCGTGGGTAGGTGGCTTTCCCCCAACACATTTGACATGGTGTGTGATTTTCACTTTAAAGATTGTCAGATTCCTTCTGCACTCTCTACTCATCTCCTTCCCCAGTTCTTTGGTATGTCACTCGGGTTGTTATGTCCGTCACTTTTATGACAAGTTCACACTCAACTGAATACTGTGAACCAGAAATCCCCCCACCCAACAACACGAGATGTAGTTCAATGCATGGCTTTCAAATCAACTATTTTAGATAGCATTGCATTTAACAAATTATGATTGTGCTTCACTGCATTATCAGTTAAAGTTCATTTCATTCATGTAATGATCTTTCAACATTTTTACTGTCTTCTCTATTTGCCAAATCTAGAGCCATGGAATTATAGAGAAGTAATAATGTTACCATAATGTTTCTATTTGCTAACATGGCTCAAATATTCTCCATATTCTTTGATTCTGGACTGCAGGCACGTCCTCTGTTCAAAGACCGGAGGAAGTTTGCCAAAATGGCTGATCCGTTGTTGCAAGGCCGTTACCCAATGAGGGGTCTGTACCAAGCTCTAGCAGTCGCTGCCATGTGCTTGCAAGAACAAGGAACAACTCGACCTCTTATCGGGGATGTCGTTACTGCACTCTCTTATTTAGCTTCACAGAC
The DNA here is from genome assembly GCA_038442645.1 of Agave tequilana. Classification (NCBI taxonomy): domain Eukaryota; kingdom Viridiplantae; phylum Streptophyta; class Magnoliopsida; order Asparagales; family Asparagaceae; genus Agave; species Agave tequilana. The sequence goes on along the minus strand of JAVJIF010009205.1, from coordinate 7,873 downwards.
CTGCGATCCAAATGCAGTTCGTAGTAACAGGACCGGTCCATCCACCCCAAGGTCAAGAGAAGATCGGAAGACCCAATCACCGCACAAGAACTCCCCGAACGTCAGGCAGAAGGACCCCTTCAGAGGAACGAACTTCGGAGCAGAAGTTGGTCGATGTGACACCTGTTGGGACTCTGGGAGGAAGTGGGACTCCGAGGAATCAGACGCGAGAAGTTCTCATCAAGACAGCCCCGTTCATGCCGGAAAAAGCAAGAGAAGCACCGAGGGGGATCTCGCGAGGGAGCGTGCGATTGCAGAGGCCCGGGTGTGGGGGGAGAACTGGAGGGAGAGGAAGAGAAATGAGTTTGGTAGCTTTGATGGCACAAATGAGTAGTCAAGAGTTCTTCAGGCATTATCCCTTCGGTCAGCACATTATGTTCCATTTCTCTGTGGAAATAAGGTTATTTTCCGAATGATCAGAATTGCGTCGTTGGGATTCTTGAGCTGGGAATGAAACCAGATGCCCCGTTCTCGTGGTCCGATCCGTGTCTCCTGCAATCCGGCTGTGAAAGCGTGCGCTCTCGTCGTGATGGAAGAAGAAACAACATCGATCAACATTGTAGCATTGCATTCCAAATGCGTGTGTAGATAACCCATCGGTATTCGCTGCAACAGGTTTCGCCCCTTGCTAAGGCTATGTGAATCTTGAGTACAAAAAGAAAAGGGAAAAAAAAAAAAAAAGAAGAAAAAATGTTTTATAGTTTTGGTCTATATGATATTTTCCTGGTGTTTGCTTTCCATGTTGTCTTATAAATATATGAATCATATAATCGAGCGCTTATGTGATGCTTATAAATATATTGCATTATGTGATGTGATGCTGTAATCGAGCGCTTGGGCTTTCAAATTTATCTGTCAAAAGGAATTATCCGCAAAAAATGATGCAAGTTTCTGGAAAAAGGAAAATTTTAAATGCAAACATGAATGTGGATATAAGAAGTCAATGCATAAAGTTTGAAAATCTTGGAAATTTTACTACGATGCGTATAGTTTTTGTTTTTGCTTTTATTTTTTTTCTCTTTTTTTCTCCTTTAAGGAGATTGAGCAATCAAACCAAATTATTTTCATGAATATCAAGCGAAACAAACACAAAAATAAATAGAATATAATAATGCCTGCATTTTAAAACGGAGAAAAATTACTATCAAAGAAGCGGGAAAATTGAACAGAAAACGCTATTTTTTGGCGGTAAAACAAACTCTCGCTCGATTTTTTGTCCATGAAACCGGCATGTGCGTATAAATATCGGCCCGAACCGGTACCGGTCCATATTTATTCCCTTCACGCTCTTCCGTCTCTCCTCTCTCTATCCCCACAACAAAAAAGAAAAAAAAAAATCCCTAATTCGATCGATCTGCGGCCATGGGGAAGCCCTCGAACTCGGAGGAGTTCTCGTCGGAGGATCCGTCGAACAACGGGTCGATCTCGTCGACGGAAGACGAGGAGGAGTGGAGGAACGGCGGGGGGTACGAAGAGGCGGTGCCCGAGGAGGACGAGGAGGAGCTAGAGGCCGTCGCCAAGCCGGTCGCGGCATTGGACGAGGACGACTCGCAGTCGACCGAGGATGACGTCGCCGTCGGCGAGGCGGCCAGGAGTGATGACGAGGAAGAGGAGGTAAATGGATTTGGGGCCGGTCTTTTGATTTCTAGGGTTTTGATGAGTATTGAACTGGTCTGTTTATTATTTGATTTAGATGGTGCTTTTATAGAGGCCATTTCTATGAAGAATAAGATGAGGTCTGCGGAAAAGAAAGAAGATTTCTAGGGTTACTATGAATATTAAACTGTTTTCTCATTCAGGCTGCATTATTAAGAAAATTTCAGATAGTTTTGAGGCTAAAGAGTGAGTACCAAAGAAAGATAGGTAGATTGTTTAGGTTTTTAGTTTCTTAGTTTGGGGATTCCTGGGTTTTTGATGCATGTTGAACTCCTTGCACTACTTTAACATGCCTTTTCTTGGGTTTTAAATTTTACAGATGAAGGTTTCAAAATGGTCTTTTGCTTACTGCAGTGGATAATTCCCGGGGGAGTTATCCACACACCAAGTTGTAGAGATTGATTACTGAATCTAAGAGATCAAATTAGAGCAAATACACAGATTTACGTGGAAACCCAAAAGAAAAAAACCACGAGGAAAGAGAGCCACAGGGAAAGAGAGAGGGTTCCACTATAATTCAGAAAAGATTACAATGGTGATCACTTGATCTCGTGTGCTAAGGTTTCTGGGGTTGATTGATCGTCCCATCTCTTATTGGAGGAGGTCTCATATTTATGCAAGTGGGTGTCTTAGGATAGGGTTACAGAGTTCACTTCTAACTGATCATTTCTTAACTGCTTATCTTGGAGGTGGTTGGAGCCAAACATCCTGACTTGAATTGGTAGAGTACATATTTGTCTTTATACAGTGGCCTCAATCCAGCTGCAATTGTGATCGCTCTGTTCTTGAGACGTAACTGCATGATTCAAATGAAGATTTGGTCTGGAGATAGGGTACTTGTAACTGATTCTATCTCTATCACATAACCGCTTGAACTGTTCGGAGTTTGGATGAGATTAGAACTCTTCTCTGGAGATTCTGGAAACAGTCACGTGTCACGTGATTGCCCAAGGGTTGGATGGACGCGTGTCGTGATCTCAAGGAGATTGGAAATTGATTACTACAGTTGTCAATTTACCAAAAAGGAACAGTGGGAAGGAAATTATGTACCATATCTTGAAGTTGAAAGAACCAACATTAGGTCATTGAATGATCGAAAAAGAATATCCATAGATTAGTTTTGGTTTTGGCTTCATAGTTCAGGAAATCCTTGGTTCATTAAATTGTTTCCACTGGTTTTAGGTTTCTTTATTTGGTTTGGTTTAATGGAACACATTAGATTCAAGTGGTCTTTTAATCGCTAGTGTATCAAGAAAGGATTGTCAAGAAAATGCGTAACTCTAACTTGAAAGAACAATCAAATTTTGAATGCTATGAGTTCATAAATTTTGAATTGTTCCTCCATTTTACATGTATTAGTTTCCATAAAATTTTAATTGGAGTAATAGAATTTTCAAAGTATTTTTTTTAGCAAAATTATGAAAAAACAGCTCATTTGCAAATAATCTGATGTGCTATACAACCTGAAAGAACTCATTAATTAGGTAAAGGACAGTTACCTTGAACAAGTGAGGTAAAAACATCCTCATTTCGGTTCCATGTTTTAGGAATTTTAGGGGATTGAATATTGGTTGATGATACTGGGTTGTTTCTTTTTAGATGGATGACTCTATTTTGGTCTTATATGCATTCTCCTATGCAAATTTGTAAGGTTCTTGGCTGCATTCCAGCTGGAGTAGGTTTTTTTTGGCATTCGACCACCAATTTATCAAAAGGAAGTTTGCAGAGAAATATGTAATGATAAAAGGGACCTTATAAGTCAAGGCCAGTTACTTTTTCCCAAAAGGAGATGCAAGTGGAGATTGTTTAGGTCTTTGGTTCATACTTTATGGATTGCTAGGGTTTAATGGATGTTGTTGTCATGGTGAATTTATGAGTTTAGCGGTCCAGATATACTTCCATTGCTCCTTTTTGGCTGATTTTGTGTGGGTTGTTTGAATTGGACTGAAATGGTTAGTTGTGTCTCTTGATAGCAAGTTAATATACAAAAGATGGGAGGAGTTATGAGAAGGAAATAAATGATTGTCTTACTTGAATGAACCATCATGTCAAGTTCTGGCAGGAAAAACTTAAACTTCTTTTTTCTTGTTTTTTTTTTCTGAACTAGGGTTTCATCAGATGAAAAAGTTTCACTTGCTATCATTCTACACACTCTGAAAAGTATGGAGACATCAATAAAAAAGGTAATAGCCTGTTGAAGCCATTTCATCTAATCAAAGCTGCACAAATGAGTGAAGAGAGTGCCATGTGTTAGAGGGATGAAGCTGGATGATGGGGCAAAAGAAATAGATTTGGATACCTTTTCAGGATTTTATGCTTATCTGCCAATCTGCTTGTGTGTCCTACTTTTGATTCATTAGATTTAAATTGGAGTGGGACTGGATTTTAGTGGAACAAATGAGATCAGCATGTTCATTCAAAAGGATTTCTGTCAGTAGCACCACATTTTCTCATTCTTTCATATTTTAAACCTTAGTTTTAGATAGAATGTTGCGGGAATAAAAGATCAATGTTTCTTCCAATAGAGATTTGTCCCTATTTAATATAACCTATGGATAGCTATTTAATTATTTGCTGCTTATTTGATCTAGCAATCATTCTCTATAGTTACTCTATGGCAAAAGTTTTTAAGTTGCATTTCTTAGAGGAAAAAATTCACTTTCTAATAGTTTGATAGTTTTGTAATTCTATACTTGATAGTCCAACTTGAACGTTGGGGAGGTTTCAATGTAAATGAAGAGGCTAAGTTCAATTTCATGTGTTCTGGGGTTTTTAGTTTGTTAATAATAAACTACTTGTGTTGTTTCTATGGCTTTCGCAATAGGATTTATGAAGGTTTTAATCACGTATCTTTTAGTTGTTTTCTAGTAACTTTGTTCAAAACTTCAATTGGATCTGGGTTGGGTGAAACTCAGGCTCCGGTTTATGTGGGGGCATTTAGGATTTTCTTCTTTAATGTTAGTGTTAAAAAATTTATATCAGTCATAATTTTTTTTATATTTAACTTTTATTGGAAATTATTTTTTATTTTCTTCTTCTTTTAAATCTCAATATATAGAATTTATTGTAATAACAAACTAAAAAGCTTATCTTAATGAAATTTTGAATTATCATTCATTCTCAAGTAATATGCTTTAAAATGAAATATGCATGGCATTTTATATCCATGGAATAGATTTCTTGTGTCTGTAGGCTCCTTTTAGCCTAGCATTTTTTTACTATGGTTAACATTGTGTCAATGGGAATTTGATTCTGTTAGATATTTTGCTTATTTTGTGCGTCATGGATATATGCCATTCCCTAATAGTAAATGTTCATCAATTATCAACCTTTCCTCTTCATTGAAATGCTTTTCTAGTCGAAAGTACTGTGGAGGGTTGCTCCTTGTTTGCATGAGCTAAATTGTATGGCCAAAAGAGGTAGGTCTTCATTCCCCTTAACTGGCCATCAAGGTTTTATGTGAGGCTCTCACTCGCTCATAGTTGCCTTGGCCAAGAAACATGCAGGTCCTGTTGCCAGCTGACTATAGAAAATTTGTTTAATTATTTTTTTTTATTTTTCTTGACTTTGCCACCCTATTTGGTGGGAATCAGCTTAGACAATGAGATGTCTTTCCAAAAGAATTTATCTTTGTTTGGCAATTTTGATTTAGTTTACTTGCAGGCAATATTGATGATAGTTTTCAAATATTGGTTGATTTTGATCTATATCGGCAACATCATATCGAGGATGTACCTAATATGATATTAATTGTACAATATCGGCCGATATTGGGGCTGATATTGAGGGCTAATATTGATACTAAAACCATTGTCTAGTACCGATATTTTTTTTTTGAGGGAACCTAATATCGATATTGATACCGAGATTTTAAACCATGCTTGTGAGGAATCTGAGTATAAATTTAGTTATATTCTTTCTTGCAGGTTGAGGGTCTCTCAAATAATGAAATTGGAAAGCGGGAAAGGTCCAAGCTTAGAGAAATGGAAAGACTGAAGAAAAAGAAGATTCAAGAGATATTGGATGCCCAAAATGCTGCCATTGATGCCTCAATGGTTTGTGAATCCTGTCAACTGATTGAAGCTATTAACTATATCAACTGCAAAACTTACTACCATGCGAACACATAGCAGCTCTAGTTGCTTGCATTTTTTTTTTTTCATACTTCATGTTTAGTTATTGTTTTTACCATCCACTGGCAAGATAACTAACAACTGATGTATCACCAGAACAACAAAGGGAAGGGAAGATTGAAATATCTACTTCAACAAACTGAGATATTTGCACATTTTGCAAAGGAAATCAGTCTGCTGCAGAAAAGAAGCCTAAAGGAAGGTAATAATAATCAAATGCGCCAAGTATATATGTGTATTAATATGTACAAATTCCAAGGGGAAGTGGAGAACCTTCTCTAAAGATGCTTCCTTCTTTTTTATAATAGTCTTGATATGCGCTCATCTTTTACCTTGCATCAACTACACTGAAACTTTTATAACAATTTGCCTAATATTGTGTTTTTACTCATGGAGTAAGATCATGTGTGTGTGTGTGTGTATTTTGTTTATTTTTGAGTTCCTGATGAATATAAAAATATTGTGGCATTTTAGATTTTATTCACAACATTGGTTATTTGTTTGGATAGAAATGGACATTTTACTCTCTAGATATTTTTGCACTTGTGATGTTCTGTATGTCAATTTTTTTGAACAACTTTATAGGGTCGCCATGCATCAAAACTAACTGAGGAGAAGAAGATGAAGAATACCTCAAGGAAGAAGAAGATGGTTTAGCTGGTTCTGGAGGTACTCGTCTGGTGTCACAGCCATCATGTGAGTGCTACTTTGAAATGCTATTAGCTGATTGGTTCAACTTGTTTTTGTATGCAAGAATAGTTTTGCATCTCTCTACATGGTTCAAATTTGAGGACTACTGAATCAAGACTATGTTAGGGTTAAAACACACACACACACACACACCACACACACAACACACACACACACACGCAGGAGGGACAGAGTATTATGACTAGGAAACAATTTTTCTTGCTATTATGTGCTACATGTGCTTTTTAATCGTGCTAGGACTCTGATGCTGTGTTGGCCAAGCAATTAATATCCATGTTCATTGTAAAGTTACAAGTGTTGAGGTTGATGGTGATTTGTGATTCACCTCATATATTGCTGAATACTACTGGAAGAAGGATTTTAGAAGGGGAAGTTGGATGAGAGGCGAATAAGGCAGTCTTTCTTAGTGTCTGTGGAGAAGCACATGATTCTTGAACAGGAGTAATCATATTGAAATATCATAGTTCTCATGCCAATATTGAGAGGTATCAATGTGGAGAATATAGTAGTCAATTGTCAGGCTGAAAGGAAAGAGGATATGAAAATTGTGACTTTCAACCAATAATAAATAACAGTTAGTGATTCCCGAAGTGTATATTGCATGAATAAGAGAAGTGCATTAAACAAAAGTGAAGATAAAATAAGATAAAACATCTTAGCAGTTACATATATATGTGAAAGTCACGTACAATGGTGGAAGGAGAACACAAAATTCATGTGCGGGTGATGGTGGGGAAGGTGTGTACGATGGTTGAATGAGAAGGAAAAACTCTTGGCTGCAGCCAGGGATTGAAAATATGGATAAAGGTTATACTTATACAATCTTGGTAAAACCTGACGTGAGAGTCAAAAGAATGACATGGCACAACCTTGTCTTGAATATCATTTGGGTGTCAAATATACTTATCTGGCCTCAGAATCTCGGAGTCATTGTCCAACAAGAAAAATCCACCAAATCAAAGCAGGTGCTCACAAAAATATATAAACCACAATATAGATGGAGGACACGAAAGGATACATCAGAAATAGGGTTAGGGGAGAAAAATGAAAGATTTAGGGTTTACTAAAAATGACCAAAGTTAGAGAAGATAGCTAGAGTCTGGAAGAGAGTGGGAAGGTAGGTGGAGAATGAGTTTGTTCTCCACTTAACCCTTCTATACATCAAATCTATGATGCACGGAATATGGATACGAGTATCGGATATGTGGATACAAAAAATTTCAAAAAAAAAAGACGGTGGATACGATTCGTCATGGATACAGCAAACTAATTAAATGTTAATATTTTTAAAAAAACTTATAATTCAGTCATAAAGCAATTATCAAGTCCATCAA